>JAUTBV010060322.1:0-19985 GCA_032361325.1 Lepetodrilus fucensis
CTCTCTCTCCCTCTATCTATCTCCATCTCTCTCCTCTCTCTCTCTCTCTCTCTCTCTCTCTCTCTCTCTCTCAACATCTCTCTACCTCTCTCCCCTCTCTCTCATATCTATCTATTTTTTTTCTCTCTCTTTCGCTTTCTCCCTCCCCCTTCTCTCTTTCTCTCTTTCAACACAAGAACAAAAATTCTATGTAACATGTAAACAAGTCGTCTTTGTACAGTTAAGTTTATACAGCTAAATTTGATTACAGTTGAGTCTTTGGACAGTTCCATCTTTGTAATATATCCAGTATTATATCATTGTACAGTTTAGTTTTTGTACATTCTGATTAGGTAGTGATGCTTGATAGGAATAAGATGCTATTAACATGGAAAGATACCAATTATTTTTTGTATTTTTATTAAAATGTCATTTGTCATATTTCATTTCTGTAATCTTTATTTTCCCACTTATCTGAAAAAGAACATGCATAGCTAATTAACATGGAATGTTTTTAAAGAAACACACTTTGCCTGTTAATTTTCCCTTTACATTATTCACGTTAATAAATATAGATGTTTTGCTTATGTATACTTTGTAAATTCATAAATCTACATTATTAAAAGTAATTCAATGTTATAGCTTGTCAGATTTGAGTAATGTGAGAAACATGAGTCACAAAAAGTTCCATCTTATCCAACTTTCCCATTGCCCAATGGCATCAGCCTCTTTCTCTTATCAGTGCGGTGTTGGTTTTGAGGGGAACGTAATGGTTTCATACATAGCCTTTGATAACCTTTGACCTCTGCGATACTTTCCTCTTTGAAAATCTGTCTCCCGGTAGCATGAAAAACATTTTATGCAGATTTTTCTCGGCACTCAAGACTATTTTTTTTCAGATTAAAGCCATCTAATGAGTGTTTATCATTTGCAGCTAAAATAACATTGTTCTTAAAGTTACACTCCTTTTGGAGAGGGAGACATTATTATTTTTAAAATATCTTTTTTTTCTGTTTGGTTCGAAGTATGTTTTATCTACCGTAAATTCCTAGGATGTAGTGTAAATTGTAAAATGATCTATATCTTAATTATGAAAACACTTTTGTTTTGGGACCAAATCTTGGTAATAAAATTGAAAATAATTTAATTAAATTACCAGTCAGTCCTGATATTTAAAAAAATATCACCTAATGCAATAAACTCAATGTTGTCAAAAGTTATTTTAATCTTGCAGAGAAAATTCCCACATAATGTAATGTTTGTTGACTAATGTTTACTGTAAATATAATGAAGATTTTACTGATGAAACTGCATGGGTACTAATATTCCTTTTTGTTTAAATTGGGGTTTATAGGAACCACTTTCAAGATTCTTTGACTTTGACTTGTATCACTGAGTAATAAGATGTTGAAAAAGACATTTTCTGTTACAGCAATTAAAAAAGAAAATTGTAAAAAAATAACATTGTATCAAGATCTTAAAATAGTAATATATAGAGTGCCAACTAAATATATGCTTCCAACATTGTAGACAATGACTACTATAAGATTAAGGTACTTCCCCCTATGAATAGTGCTGATAACATATTTAATGTATCGTTATTCTGTTTAGCCGTGTTTCCAGTCCTGTTGCTATGCGTGTGAGGATTTCTTAGCGAGTCAAACAAACAGAATTAGCCGATGTTTTATTCATCGATGTGGTTTTGCCCTTGTGTGCATAACCCTTGTGTATTCAGCAGAGAAATGTGTACATACATGGTACCTACGTAGGAGAAGAACATTACAGGTATGGCCGACATTTCTACCGTTAGGAATTCTGAAACTTTTGATTTTAATAACGTATATGGGATATTGTTACACACTGGTGTTTCATAAAATACAAGGTATATATCAGTGTTCGATATAGAGCCCGTCCGCACGCCCGCAACAGTTTATTTTCAGCGAGGACGGGTAACGTTTTATCCTTGCACGCCCGCATGTCGCACGCCCGCATGTCGTGTTACTTTTTGTTTGTTTTTCAAGATGTATATCATCGTTCACTGGCCAACATGTGAGGATGGGTAACTTCTCAGACTTACTTATACACTGGTATATATGTCATTTCCTGCTGTAGTAAACGCATGGGACATGGACTGGTTTAAGCCAGTGGTCGCAATTCTTGAAACATACTTACGATCGTAAGAATGTACATAACATGTTCATAGCCTTACTATATGAATCTTTAGGATTGTTGTACGATCGAATAGGCTAGAATGTCTACAGTATGACCCTTTCATGAAACGCAGGTCTAAACGCAGGTCTGTTATTAGTAGAACCCATGAAATATGAAATTTCTATCTATTTCGTGGTAATTCTGGGAAAGTGATTGAGTGAGATGAACTATTTGTGGTAGCATTTCAAACATACATTGGTGAAGAGAATGAATGTGTCAAAGATATGTATTAAATGGGGTTTTAGTCTAATTCCCAACTGGATTATTCACATTTGCTGATCAATAGGGCATCTCCAGTTTCCTCTAGGAAGAAGAAAGTTAAATAGGATTTTGTGAAAGCTGTAATGTCTCACAGATAGTTTGTGAAATTACAAAAAACATATTTTGTTCTTTCCATATTTTTTTCGGAACCCCATAAACACTACTGAACAAGAACATTAAAGTCCATTTTCTCTTGGAATAATTCCCATGAATTAAATTAATAAAATATTTTCTGCTTTAAATTATAGTCCATTTCGAGGGCTAAATTAAACATTCTCAGTCTTAACTTCTTTTGTTGCGTCCAATGAATGTCGAAATGATAATGTTAAATCAAGATGGATGACTCTCCTCTGGTGTGTAATGAGTATGATGAAGCAACAACCACCCCTTGTTGCCAACGATGAATACATGCATTTTTTTTGGGCTGCATGCCGTGGCTGAAACAATGCCACCGCCACCAGGGGTATTAATCATGTGGAGATTCGAACTCGGATGCATGCGTTGTCAGATTAAAATGAAATGTGGGGGTTGGGGACACTGGTGCTAGGATGGCCAATAATTCAAATTGTCACGCCAGCCAGTCGTTAACTCAATGGTTTTTTTGTGATGTGTTTATCATTGTCAGATTGTGTTTCTATTATCTTTGTAATTATTTTTATTAATTTAAAGATATTTTTACAATTCATATTTTTTATAGGCGCATTAATAATATTTACAAATGAAAAAGTTATGAGGATTGGTTGAATATATCAATAAAATAATGATAACATTTGTATAAATAAAATAAGAATTTAGATCTTTGAGGAATAATTACAATGCAAACTAGATCTAATGAATCTCTTCATATTTCTTTTTCATTTTTATATTTTTATTTATTTTTTTAATTAAGGATCTTTTTATTATTATTATTATTACATTGTATTTTTTTTTAAAGAAAAATAAAAATCAATATCTCATTTGAGGTATCTGGAGAATAAAGAATAGTGAGAACAGTCATAGTTAATGGGTTTTCTCCTACTTTAAATGGTGACCTAATCATCCATCTCCCCCTCCTCTCCTACTTCCCCTCCCAATTTCCTTCTGGAGGAGCCATGACCTCACACATGACTTCATCATCAGGTTGCATGTCCAGGAATTAGGTCACTGGTGCCACAGTTGGACAATGTCACCAGCCGCTGTGTTTACATTTTTAGTCATCTTCCCGATAATCTATTTTTTATAATGTCTTAATGCGTTTCCTTAAATTGCCTTTGTTTCATCAGTCGTTAATGGTCCATCTTTAGTAGCATTATCAATAATTGAATTTTTGGTTACATATTAAATATGTCGTGTTAGAATTCAATATGATCCAATTTTTATATATTTTGACGTAGTTTGATATGATCCAATTTTAATATCTTTTCATTTTTTTACTGGATTTCTTTATTTCCTTCTTGAAAGAACTATTTGTTATTGACATTAATGATTAATCGAGATAGTCTTAGTGGGTGGAATATAATAGTAAGACGTAAATTAAGCATTTCTTTTGATCTTCATCCTTTGCCCTTACTCAAGAAATGTCTAGATTCATGAAGAACGCAACTCTCTTAGAGGGGAGGGGAGGGTAGGGTAGGGGAGGGGAGGGGAGGGAGGGAGGGAGCTGTGCAGCTAGGTTCAATGATTTTATTTATGAACACTAAATCGTCAGAGTCTGTCATTCTTCTACTGATGCTGAAGCACCTTTGTCAAGTCTGTGTATAACATGTTATGAGAGAGAGAGAGAGTCCCATGTGCTATGTGTGTACTATGGTGCTGGAAGGGTTTATATCTGCCCTCCCTGCATCCTGATTGGCTGGTTCTAGGGAATACGGGTCACGACTGTCAGCGTGTGGCTGGCACAAAGCCTGGGAGAGGTGAGAGAGGAGGGACTAAGGGACACATGGTCCACCGCCTGTGACAAACACTCAAACTCCACTCAGCTTGCGACCAGCCATTTCATTTCTGTCCTCCGTCACATGAGAGACGGAGAGAGAATTCGAGAACACCAGAGGGAGGTCACACGGTCACGCTCCATCGAGCAACTCTGACCCCACACTCTGTTTACAACCAGTTCACTGAGAGCTACTACCCTCTGTATACATATACACACGCTGCACTAGGAGTTATACCTCTCCTGTCTCTGTATATCCCAACTGACCAAGGAGGGATTATGACGCCTGTTAACCGTCTATGGATTAAACTGGCGTATTGACTCGCAATGAGTCGAGGAAAGTTGCAGAAAAGGTAGGTTTTGTTTTCGTTTGTCCCTTGATGTTTTGGACTTGTTGTTGTTCTTCCGAGGCAGGTTTTCGCTATTGATTTGACTGGGATGTTTACCTGTGCCCGGGTCCGTTGTTCGTTGATCCGAGGGTCATGTCACCGCTGTTGGGCCTCCATGGTCATTTCTCTTCTTACCTGGCGAGACACAGGCGGAGGAGTTTCTTATTGTTTTGACATGTCAGCTGGGCTGCTTAGTGTTGATAGTTGATGAACCTTCAATTCATAAGTTTGTTTATCATGTGCCCGAGTCGACACGCTGATGGAAGAGTTGTGTGCTGCTGCTTATCATTGCCTGCCAATAAATCTCCAGTTATGGGAACCGGATTTCGTATGTCGTATTTCCACTGTAGTAGAACTGATATCAATCTACGTATAACAGGTTTATTTTAAGGTGTTGGTGGTAGGTTCTGTTCATCTTCATCCCTTATCTCTATGCTTGCAATTTAGAGATTCCTATGTTGTTTGGTATATTGTGTTTGTGTTTTAAGAAAGAGGTGAAACATTACTATTAGTGTAAATCAAAGTAAATATGTAATTTATTTTGTTCATATAATGTTTACAAAACCCAGAATTCATTTACATATTATGTATTACAAATTAAAATGCATTCATATCTCTAGATCTAGTGATATTGTGTCAGACAATTTGAGTGTATGATCCTCATGGAGCTGAGAAGGTGAAATTAATGTAGATTGATCCATGTAATGGCACTTTGAAGATACATTGACATGAAGTAATGCACTTTACAAATGTACTATTTAAAAAAAATTTTTTTTATTATTAATGTGAATAGAATTATTTTTATGCAATGAAATATTCAGAGGATTTTTTGTTTAGGATTATGAATTTCCATACACCAGGGAGCCTATTCTCAAAACGTTCTTACGATATTCTTAGCATAAGAATTATTATGGATCTTTATTTAGAGAATAGGGCCCCAGTTGTGTTGGAAACTTTCGTGGAAATTACACATAGTTTGATAAAAACAAAAATAATAATAAAACCACCAACATTTTAGTGGGTTAACCAAACATTTGAGTGGGTTAAGTCGTAATGAGCCAAAGTTATCTCTTAATGCCTGTATGTGTGTGTGGTATATCCACTTGTTCTCCTTGTGTTATATACAACCCAGTACATAAACACAATCTTCCTCTCTCTCTCTGCCGCTAATATATACCCTGAGTAGGATATAAGACGGTTATATTACCTTGCCAGCCCTATAACAAGAGCTACATTGTTGCCAGTATTCTGGGCTGGTGCTTACCGCGGATGATAACAGAGATATACACCCTTTGTTATGGAGGTCCACACGGCTTCAGCATGTAGACATAAACCCACTCACGCTTCATCCATGACCTCCTTTATCCACTGTCTGACCTCATATAAATCTGCAATATCTATCTACAGACTTCCTTGTGAAAATTGGTGAATGGAAATATTGTTTAATTTTTCAGAATTTTAAATTTTGGTTTCATTTTTAGTTAAAATTCTATGCTTTTGAATACCTCAACAGATTTCCAATGGATTACTGTTTGCATAGCACCACTCATGAGTCATGTACTAAATGATCGTCACATCTGACTGAAAGATCCCCACTGCAAATCAATGCAACAAATCACTCACTGTAACAAATCCATTGAGTGTTACGAGAGCTTAATGCATGTTGTCTTCCTTGCCTGATTTTAATATAATATCCCATGATCTGGGATGTGTTAACTTTGATTGACAGGCAGCACTGTCTGGGTCAAGTCTCCCTCGTCAATCCATGTCAAGTGAAAGTATGACATAGATTAATTTCTTGACTACCGGGAGTGTGTGTGCATGTGTGTAATGACGGTTATCAACAAGCGATTATACGATTTCGATTTAGAGGGCATGTTTTCATTATGGTGTTGATTGATTGTGTTAGTTTTGAAATCTGATACGTCAAAATTTACGCTTTAAAATTTAAAACACACAGGCCTTTGACATGTTTATGTCTAATTTTGAGAATGTTCAATCTTCAGGGTAATTTATAATATTTATTTATTTTTGACAATTATTTTACAATTGTATATTTGAAATTCAGATGGTAATTTATCATCAGTATCAACATGAATGAACAATATTTAGGTAAATGTTTATCAACATTTAAGTAGGCACTTTCATGTTTAAGTTTTCACTATTAAACATTTCTCAATCTCTGCAATTCATGTGGCTTAGATTTATTTACCAGACTGTGAGACTGGGGAGTCATTTATCAATGAAAATTAATGGTCTAGCTAGGCAAAAATAGAACAGAAAGTAAGACAGACTTGTAAGAAAAGGAGAGAAAAAAAAGTAGGGAATTCGGAAATTGGATGACCAAAAAAAACCCATTTAACTTTTTTCCTTGATATCAGTAGTTTGTGCACCAATAAATACTTTTATAGTAGACCAATAGTGTTCATTTTTGGGTGTTATTTATTAAATTTTGATATATAAAACAGATTAAATTCAGAGCATATTTGTACATAGATATTTTGGAAGATGCATGCTTGGGTGTTACCCTATTCTAATTGGATATTCACAATTACGGCATCTCCTGTTGCCTTCAGCAGGGAGAGGGTTAAAGTTATACATGACCTACATAACACATATCGATTGTTTGAATTATTGTATGCACTGTATTATTATGAATAATTGTGATATCTGTTAGTCAAAAAATCATAACTATCCTATGTAAATGATATTTGATAATGATGACCGACATTGTTTCTATCATTGGCACCATATGGTATGTACATACTAATTATTATCAAATTTCATGAACATACCTTTAAACATCGCAAATATATGATCACCTGTTGGCATATACAGTATATTATTAACCCTCTCCCTGCTGAAATAGACACAGGTACAGCAGTTTATGGCATCTCTGGTTGTCTTCAGCATGGAGAGGGTTAATATAGCACCTGTCAGGATATGGATAGAATATTATAACTACTGGTATATGGTCACCTGTTGGGGAAATGACTATGGTATTCACTACAACCACATCAAATTAGAACGGCCAGTTAGAACTAGGTATTAAAGATCACTACAGTCATATGGGGCATATCAAATTTAACTTGGTATTAAAGATTGCTATAAGCATATGAGGCACATCAAATTTGAACTGGTATTAAAGGCGTCGTAAGCCAAATTTCCTTGCAACAGCGAACAGGGTGAATGAAATACCCTGCATCGGTAGGTTAACAGTAGATCTACGTCAACATAGTATAAGCAGGGTTTTTAGGTTAGGTGTGAAGTACCGAGTGACCTTTTCATTATGTCCACGAATGCATTCAAACTCCACCGAGTTCAAACACCAGCATACATACCTTCACACGTTACGAAACCCGCACAGGCAAATAAAAGCTTAATTCTGCCCAATTATAAGATTAATTAACCCTCGCAGTTTACCTCCACCGAGGGAATTAATCAGCAAGATTAATGAATTTGTGTTGACTATGAGCTCCGGTTCCTAATCCAGTGTCAACATAGCGTTAGCAGTTCTGACCAGTGAGGAGACGTTAATTAACCCTCTCCCTGCTGAAGGCACCCCAGAGATGATATAAAGAACTGTATCTGTGCCTAATTCAGTGTGGAGGGGGTTAATGTAGATTGTACCACAGTCTGTGTTGATAGTGAGTGAACTATATGCATATGTATGTGCTCGCCAGGAATTCCGTAATCTAAATATTATCAATATTGTCAGCTGTTGGGGGAAATTATCTGTGGCTGGAAGGTGAAAGACATTTTATGATAACTTTCTCATGTGGTGATGTCTGATCCACCATCTAAATCATACTAAACATGTGATAATAGTCTTTGTATGTTCACATGTTATTATTACATGAATTTTGATTTTATAATTTATATTTTTTTTTTAAATTTAGAATATTTATTATTCTTTTTTATTATTTATAGACGCAAATGTGTGAAGGATTCCCAAAGTGACTTTAAACTCCATATTCACTCACTCACATGAATTTTTTTAAAGTAGAATATTAATGCGAAAAATGCGACCGCTGTATTGTCGCATTTAATTGCTGCACATTAAAGGTAAGTACCAGGATAAAACATGTATGGAGACATGACCATTCGCATTTTATTAGGTCACATTAAATTAGTGACGCATTAATTTCGTGATTTACAGTAGTTTTCCATTTAGTTATTTTGACCATCAACAATTCCACATTTATCCCTCACTATCAGAACATGTTGCTTTCGTGGAATTAGTTCTGTCCATCAACGATTGTTCTGTCTTCGTAACTTGTCAGCTTTCATTTTTTTCGAGTTTCCATGGCAATTAGGATTCCCCGGTTACGGATTTCACTGATCTCTGTTGTCAGCGACGACAGGATTCTGACTGCACCTATTAAAACACAGCAGGTAATTTTTCTCCATGGTTGCAGTTACGAAGTGCAACTCATTACGGAACCTGTCGAGAGGCGGACACCATACATGTACTGATCTTCATGGATTTGGAACGAGGAAAGCTTTAAGACTAATGAAGTGTTAATTGGCGGTGCAGAAACAATTACCTATTTATGTCCATGTAATTCATTTATAAAAACAACCGCGGGTCGATTGCACTATTATTTTTTGCAGGACTTGAGTTTATCTTGCATGTTTTCGTTGTTTTTCTCAAGGTAGACAGATTGCACATGTTGTTCTCTTGGTGTCAAACAGGGAAAAGGTTTAACTACTCTAATGAAGTGTTAATTACAGTGTTGTGTCAGTGTCATTAATTAAAAATTAACAATTTGATTGCACTGGATAGTTTGCTTGTTTGTGTTTCGTGATATGTTTTTACATTAATTATGTGAACAGGGATAGAACTATAGACACTCACCCGGCCACCCGATCCATTTCTCCTAATGTTAAAGGTATCTTGCGGGATAGTATAAATTTCATGTTTTGTTATTATTATCGTTATTTGGGCGAGTACATTTTAAAGTTAAGTTCCATCCTAGTCTTGACTTTGTAAGTTCCATCCCTGCATGAAGTTTTTGTTGTGGGTTCAAGATTTCTAATACAGACAGACAGACAGACAAAAAAGCAGACAGAAAAAGGAGTATTTTTACATGAAATGGTAAAAGTTTTCCTATCTTTTGTTCTTTCAGTTGAGTGCCCTTTCAAGTTTCATGAAACTCATATATCCACTAAGATACCATATCACTTTCATATCCACTAAGATACCATATCAATATCATACGTATCTATCTATCATTCTCATCTGCTAGAGTGCTATGGTATTTTAAATAGTGGATACAATGATACCCAGATATTCACACGTTAATAAAGTTCTCACGCTAGTCATTGCATGTAAATAATAATAAAACACAAATTTAAGTGCTATTTTTCCACATGACTGAAATACCAAACTAACAATAATGTTCAATTTTGGGTTTAATGTTCGAAAGATTGGTGGCAACACAGGAAAACATTGACAAATTAGTTACGCCAAATGTGCAATGTTCGATCACGCATAGTGTTGGTATTTTGTCCGACGTAATCACGAACTGCTGTGCTTTTAGGAAGGCCAATGAGGCGTTGATTGTTGATGGTACCCACTCCGATTAGCCTTAGGAGGGTCAGGTCTAGAGTAGGACCATACTTTAGGTTTTATTTCAGATTGGTATCATTATTAATGGCACTGTCAAGACCGCAACATAGAAGTTATCATTAAGATACTTGTAAGAAATCGTTGACATTTTTTCTTTTGTTGTAAATGTCATGTTCTCGGTTCAACTTCAGTTTAGATCGAGTCGATTTTGTGATCACATGACCCAGAGTACTCGTTAACTTTAGGCTATCTTATCTGATGTCTATCGATGTCATATTTAAACAAAAGCACCTTTGAAACCGATTGTCTAATGAACATAAAAGTACTCAACAATGGTTGCTATATGAATTCTAGACGTCATTGGATCTTGTATCCATTATATAGTAATTGTTTGCTGATAAAAGTCCACTATAGTTTGTAACAAGTTTTGAAAAGACCATGACAACTTAATTTAAGCTTACCTGATTTAGGAGATGACCTTATTTTTGTGTGTGTTAAACTTTCTTGCACTAATTGTTCACTCATAAAAGCACACAATTCAATTGTAGTTCATGACAAGTTTAGCATATTTTTTGCTTACTTGATTTACCAAATGACATCTAATTTTCCATTGCGCAAGTAATTGTTTGCCGATAAAACATGAAAGACCACAATAGTTCATGACAACTTTAACAAATGTGAGCTTACTTGATCTACCAAATGACTCGCCTTTTTTTCTCTGTTTACCTTTGCTGCACTAAGTTTATTTATTTATTTACGGAATGTAAAGTAGGACACTACAGTCCACTTGGTATATCACTAGAGATATACGTACTTTTCTTCCCTATTGGTGCGACTGGTGTAATATCTCGCCGAGATGTTATCTGTATTGTGGATAATAGGGCATATCCCTTCAAGACGGTGGTGTTTACGTTGTAATAGCCCTGTAATAGCCCTGTAATAGCCTAGGCTTTACACATGATTGGCCACACAGGTGGTTGATTTTTCGCCAGCTAGACGAGAAAACATATCCCAGCATGCACTCTGGCTTTCGATAATAACCACAAAGTTTCTCCTTAGACCTAGGTATACTTATCTAAGGCATATGTACCTTGACTATTAACCTGTCTGGGAGAGCAATAGTGTGTTTTCTTCTCGTGGGTTCGACAGAAGATGAAATGGAGGCTGAATATCGACTGTTCATAGACACTTCGTAGACGCCCGAGGCTGAAGAGGTATTATCTTTTGTTATTGTAAGAAGCGTGGGCGATATTGGGTTAAACTTTCAAGTTTACCGAGAGCATGTCACGCCAATTGGGTCAGTTTCCCTGTGAGTGTGTGGTTATCAGAAAGTAACAAGTGAGTACGATAGATGAAAAGAATCACTGCTTGTGATGTTAATCTTATTAGGTCAGTTTTCAGACAAACTGTGGAATCATGCCAACATTTTATAAAAATTTAAAATTCATGTCCAATGACGTAAGAGTTTCTGATTTATGATGTCAGTCAGAGAAATAAAACTAAAAATTGCCTCCACTATCCTACCATGAAACACTATATGCAAAAATAGAAAACAAATACTTGAACAAATATTAACTAGATTGCATCTTTAATTGCGAGGTCATGAGGTGAAGAGATCTTGGTTACCACTTGACCCCAAGAAGTGAACACAATAATTGATAATCAAATTATACTGGGGTGTTTTCTCTGACAGGAAGGCCCACATTGACAAAATAATTGAGTCCTAGAAGTCAGAGGTCAATATGGAAGGTCAAGTGTTGGGAGTTGTCACCCTTGATGAATATAGGTCTATGTAATTATGTGTTTGTGTGTGTGTGTGTTTCTTTGAAATTAGATCTGCATTGAGAAAAAATGAATTGTATTTCTATATGTCTACCTTGAATATCATTCTATTTAGACATGTATACTTTAATTCTTTTTATTAGGTATTGATGTATTCTCCTTTGAGGGATAGGACTGTAAGTCAACAGGCAGAACATTAGATGTCTCAGAACAGCAACCAGCAAAAGTACACATTAATCATGAAATGATTACGACGTGCAAATTCTTCTGGATGACGAGCATTTCACAGCGTGTGTATGTCCATATACTGCGCATAAACTGTGCATTTTCCCACGAGAGAGAGAAAGCAGAGTGCAGTGTTTCAGTAGCAGGCTCGTATATTATTGTCCTTCTGACATTTTTATCTACCAACTCGGAGCCAGGTTTGCAAATAAGAGAAATGAACACCCTAGATAGTGTTTACATACGATCGGGTTTGTCTGACTTTTAGAAGAAAATCAACAGCCGGAAGAAAGCGATTGTCTAATTTGCAAAGTGTCGTATTTCTCGGCTGGTTATTTGACATCCTTGTTGATAATCTTACAGTTGGACATGTGTTTATTCTCTCAACAAAAGTTATTGATATAGGTAGTGGTAATTTGTTTGATTTAGAAAGAAAAGTTTTACAAAGATCAGTTGTGTGGGAAATATGATCTTGTCTTGGATGTGATTTTGTTGTGGTCAGTCAATATGTGGATAATAATGAGGCTGGTGTTGTTTTTCTAATGTCCAGCTGTTGGTCATTAGAGCTGACCATCTATCTATGTCGACCATCTATCATAGATCAATGTGGTACCAATATATTGTAAATAATAAAAAATTTGTGGCATTAAACTTGAGTGACCGGTGGGTATATTATAGTCCTATGAATGATATGAAATTTACTTTTGTATGCATGATTACATTAACACTCTCTCTGCTGGATTGGCAATGTTCTTTTGGGCATCTGTGGTATAAAACTCCAGTAATTTCACTGCCAGCCATGAAGACCGGTAAGTCTGAGAAGTTACCCGTCCTCATACATGTTGGCCAGTGATCGATGATATACATCGTGAAAAACGAACAAAAAGTAAAACAACATGCGGGCGTGCAAGGATAAAACGTTACCCGTCCTCGCTGAAAATAACCCGTCGTGGGCGTGCGGACAGGCTCTATTTCGAACACTGCTTTACCATAGAGAGGGTTAAATACATGTTTCATTTGTTGGAATTATTATTTCTGCTTCAAATTTGATCTGGTGATGTACCATATTAGAGCAACGTTAAACTCCATATTCACGCACTCACTCACCATAGTCATCGCGTATGGGTGAAATATTCTCGCTGTGACCATACCAAATTATTATTTTATTTTTAGTTTCATAATAATAACCATAATTAAAGCTTAATGCACTACAATGGATTTCAATTGATATTTTCTGAATATTTCCTAAATTGGAAGCTCTGTAACAACTCGACATCTAAATTAATAATGAATTCCTCCTTAATGCGTCTTTAAGTGGACATGTCTAGCAGCGGCCTCCCATATGTTGCTCATGTTAAATATAATCATCACAGATGTGATATTATGCCTTAAAGAAACGCTGCCTCTAAGAATTATTACAACAAGAGAACACAATTACTCTGTATTGATCCATTGCTGCTTTGGTCACACGTAACAATGACATAGAAATAAAACCCAGGAATTTGGAATTGATTATTTTTCATTGAGGTCAACGACCTGAAAACACTATCTGTAACTGATTCTGTCTATAACTGATTCTGTCTGCGACTGATTCGTTCGATCTGATGGAACCGAGCAGGAATCGGAAACAATAGCAGGGTCTTTGTGTGCCGATTAAATATTTCGTTGGAGGAGAAATGACAATTCTATTTTGTATATGCTGGCAGATTTATCTCACGAAAATGTAACTGCTCAGGGTCCTATTTCAGATAATAATGTTTGCCTTACGAGAGTCTTAACTACCATATCCTAACTTTCATTGAACTCTTGTATCCACTAAGATGCCATAGCCCTCTCGTAGCAATCGGCCAGTAAGTTACAAGAGTGTTACAAGACATCTTTGTGAATGCCAGGACCCAATGTCCACAGAATGATCGTAGCGCTACGAGAGTCGTAACTCCTGTACGTTTACGTGAAGTTACGACTTTTGTAGCGCTAAGATCACTTTGTGGAACAGGCCCCAGAGCTTCATGATCCCTGTAGTGTAGGGGGCTTGTAAATGAATTAATGATAATATTATTGTTTGCTAATCCTTTGAACTGTGTACTAATAGCCTTATAATTCTGAGTACTTAATCTTTAAAAAGTATTTACCTTGATGTGACTGTGCATGGATTTCTTGACTAATGGATTTTGATATTGTTTGCCTCATGACTTTCTATATTGGTTATGTCATGACTTTAGTACGTTATCGATGATGTATCAGTTGATTCGTGACCACGTATTTACCCGTTAAGGCCTAATTCGATACAAACGGTATTTACATTTATTGGTCGATTCATGATGGTATCATAACTATCGGAATTCAATCAACACGCCGTACACAAACGCTTGCAGATCCATCGATAAACTCTTGTTTTGTTCATCAGAATTTGCGGCTTTTATCGACTCTCGGTCGTGAATATTGCATTATCCTGATGACTACTTTCAGTGAGTAATGATCAGTGATTCAGACGTTGCACCTTTAATTATTGCTGTACGTCTGACGGATTGTCGTCATTGTTTGGGTAATCGCGTTGACGAGGCCTGGCAGTCGTATCGCTTACCTGATTACCGTAGAACGCGTTGGTAATAAAGCAAATAGCGGCAATTTGTCATAGTACCGAGGTTTATTTCCAGCTAATCTGACTTTAAGATAAAAATCAATATTTGTCTCGTTTGACTGCTGGTATGCCAAGCTTTCCAAGTACGCACTCCCACTCATCGTGGATTCCCCGGGATAAAATGTCAACTTAATTAGCAATGAGTACGATCATGATATATTAAATTCCTTTATAAACTGAATTAACCACATTGTCTTGGACAGATTTATGCATGTAACAAACTGAAGTGGTGTCGACATTGTGCTAAGTATTTTTAATGTCACAGATTTGTCCTTGAGGTGTCTATTAACAAACATTAAGACAACATCAGATTCTGCTGTTAACCGTCTCCATGCTTGAGGCAACCGGAAATGCCCTAAAGAGCAGTACACGTGCCTAATCCAGCAAAGAGAGGGTTAACATTTTCCAACCTGGATAATATACAACCAGTATTTCCCTATTGTGCAGTGTTTATTATTCATCCGACAGGGAGAGGGTTAAATTAAAGCTATTTAAATTGTCAGTTGTCAATGGAAAAGAAATAAGAGTATATAAACTGTTTGTTAGCCTGATTTGAAACATTTACAAGTGTACCAACAGGAATCCATTTCTGACATTGGTTTTAATATCAATGATTTGGTATATGACCCTCCATTGTGAGTATTGAGAAGATTTGACATAAATATGGCGGCTTCCTATTCAATTGGGTCCAAGTCCTGTCATTCCTGTCTTATTCAAATGGGTCCATTCTTTCATTAATGTTATTCATTGCTATTAAAAAGGATGTCAATGTACTTCATGACATAAGAAGCTACCAGACTAGTATCAGAAGCCAATACATTGGTAACAGAACCCACAATACTGGTAACAGAACCCACAATACTGGTAACAGAACCCATTCTGTTCAGACATTAGACTAGGAAGCATCACAAAACAGTCCTAGCATTGAGTGTTCAATAATGGCAGTTTTCACAACTTAGGTTTAAAAGCGTTTACCTGAGTTAATGTAGGATGGGTACAGATTTAAACGTGCTGTAGAAATTCGAGTTTGAGTCAACAAATAGACAGTTATCGTGTGGCACAAAGCTTTTATTTCATTATCCTTGGTGAGAGGGTGTAATAGTTGTCGCGACTAGCGGGCGTTAAACTCAGGGCATTCAGAGTCAAGATATATATCGTGACTATCTTCCGCCGTTCACTCGTATTGTGTAACAGGCATGTTTCACGATAATATAAATCAATTATATAGTTTCTTTGTGCCTCGTGGATGAATAAATGAAGAAAGAAAAAAGAATATTGATATTTTTTTCCCCGGTCGTCAAATGCCAAATGCACTTTACAACAATAACTCTGCTGAACCAGAAAGTTTGGAAGATTAGACCTTGTTGATAAGTCCACTCGACATTGTCCTTGCGACAGGCGAAAACCTTTGAGATTCGGAATGAGGCGATGAATATTTAACGACATAACGGTAACAGGAACCGCCTTGCGCTCGCTGCTCATGTTGCATGGACGTCGAGATCTGCTACCTGTATGGACCAGCCAATCAAAAAGTTGAGTAGTTTCGAGAGTGGCGGCTGTTGCGTATATCGATCCGACAACGCTTGTTTAATTTTAATGCAATCCCTCCTTGGCCAGGTGTCGTTGCAGTGAGTGGCACTGCGGATAGCTTCGGAGCGACGGTCGGATCCGACTCGTCAATATTGATGGCTCGATCCGACCAATAATCAGATGTCCAGGTCGATTCCATGAAGTGGACGATCTCTGCTTGCGTGCATTGCATGGTATTTGTCGGTACGCTGCACTGGACCGAACCAGCTGGTTTTTAGGATTGGGAATCTGTTGGGATAATCGTCTATTGACTGTACGTGGATGGATGTCAACAAGGAAGTTATCTCTACTGTTATGAATGATTCAGGATTATATTCGGGATTCTTCTGTTTTCGTTGACAGGAATATGAACACTTTCCAGTCATGAAAGTTATCAATGCTTAAGGATCATGTCGGATTCTTTGGTTTTCGTTGACAGGAACATGAATACTTTGAACAGTCATGAAAGCATCTTGTTGCATTGACCTCAATGAGGCCGACCAGTAATATTGCGAAGTATTCACAATCTGATCAGGTTTCAGTGCAACCTTTCTTCCTTTTGAAGTCTGATTAATTCCACAGCGCAGATGGTTCGAGTCTGTTGTGAAACAGCTGATGATCATGACCTCGTGGTATATTGATGACATTTGTCATAGACGCTGGATTTTGACATTTATGTTCATATAAAACAGGACGACATTTAAATCTGATTGAAGCGCTATCGTCTTACGATATTCTGAAGTTTGCATGACATGGATTCATCGTTCGTTTATAGGAATGTGGAATATGTTCATTTTCACAGCTTGAAGAATAAAAAAAGCCTGAACACTGTATAAAATTATTTTTATGCGATAGATTGTGATCTGCTGCAACTGCAAGAATGTGACGGATTGAAATGGACAGTAAATGAGTCAGTCCACTACAATGAAAGTTTGTATTTGAGGTGATCGAAAACCGTAGGTGATTGTACTGTAGGCTGGACTTAGATGAGTTTGACCAATCAGACAACCTGTTGGCGAAGGTCATGGTCATGGCATGACTTTGCCGCAGGTTTCAAGACCTCGAGTCGTCCCAAGCGAAGTTCTTCGTCCACGACCATGACAAAGGTATCGCGTATCTCTGATCTGTATAGGTACGTTATAATAATAATAATAATAATAATGTGTATTTATATTGTGTTAGATTCCAGGCACACAGTGTGTGCTCAAGGCTATATACTTATTATCTATCCTTCATTTTTCTGAATATGAAGTGTTTGTTTAATTTGGAGACAGCTTCAAGAATGTTGTACTTAATTTTGGTGACGATAGTCAAATTTGAAAAATAATAATTGTCGACTTCCTACTAATATTCCTGATTTTTTTTAGTAGCGTATGCAATTTGTTTACTAGTTCAAATGTTTGTGAGTTAAGTTATTTGGATACTGGTAATGTAGAAATAACCTTCAATACTGCATGCTGTATACTCCCCAGGCAGTTGAATGTTATCATAACTGGGTGTACATAAGAAATGTACTGTGAACATGTTAAATGGAAAGGGTCAATTTCTTTTTATTGTGAGTATCCTTTGACATAATTAATTATGTTAAAAATATTCACATCAAGGTCAATATTACTTTATTAGGACATAAATCAGGAAATGTATGTGGTGTCATAGATGTAGTTCAATGCAAAACAGGAAATTGCAAAGTGGAACGTGCGTGGTGACACACATTGTTACATCAAGTACCGATACGATTGCCTTCCTTCCAAAGCTTATTAACCATGTAGTATATCAACATTCTGTATATTTCTTGTACACATCTAGATTGCCTATAACCCAGTAGGCCAGTGTGGGTCCAGCCCTATGTCAGAGATTCCCGCAGCTGTTGTTATTCATTAGCCTGGTTCCTGGCTGTGATATGCAATAATCACCCAGATAGAGTGTCCTATCCATCTACTTGTACTTAACTGCATATCTGGCCTGTCTCAGAGGCATGTGGTGTTGAATGATACAAAGGAATGGGTTACTCAGGGGCATTGGATCCGCAGCTGTTGTCTTGGAGGTTTGTGGTGTATGATACAAAGGAATGGGTCACTCAGGGGCATTGGATCCACAGCTGTTGTCTTGGAGGTTTGTGGTGTATTTAATACAAAGGAATGGGTCACTCAGGGGGATTGGATTCACAACAGTTGTTTTAGACATTGTGTGTGTGTGTGTGTATAATACAAGGAATGGGTTACTCAGGGGCATTGGGTCCATCCCAGATAGATGTTGCCAGTTGTTTCAAATGGTTGTGGTGTATGAACTATGATACAAAGGAATGGGTCACTTTTTAGGGGCATTGGGTCCATAGATGTTGCCAGTTGGCTCAAAGGATTGTGGTCTTTGATACAAAGGAATGGGTCACTTATAGGGGCATTGGGTTCATAGATGCTGCCAGTTGGCTTAAAGGGTTGTGGTGTATGGTACAAAAAGGAAAACTGACAAGCCATTATATTAGTAATTGAATCTTGAAAGCGGCATTAAACCCCAATTAAAAATAATAAATTGACAGAAAAAGAATGAATGAATGAGTATATGAATGAATTAATTTCCTTTTGAAAACCTACTCTGCTGTTATTCGATATTGACAATGATGAATCACTGTCAAGTGGTTCCTGCGCCACATATAGTACGTAGCCGCACTTTGTACGCCCACATTTATAAATATCAATATCAGTCTATGCTAATATGTGACAACATTATTACAATGGGCCCATTGCACTTCAGCTGCTTTTTTTAAATTTTAACATGCTGACACAATAAAGCATATAAGATCTTTTGAATGTTAGCACTATGACACCTTTATTACAGTGTGCATATCAGTGTTAGTAAACAGTGTGGCATGTTCTGATGTGACACACATTGTATATCTGTCATATATTGCACCCACACATGCTAGAGTCAAGTTAACAATAGATCACATGTCATTGACTCTTTATGTATTAACTATGCATGTTTTTATTTTTATTTTTTTAGCAAGCATATAAAAATAAATTGACCTTTTTTTTTTTATATGAACACCAGGATGTGTCATTTATTTGTTGTTCTCAACATTTTATTATATTTTTTAAATTGAGGTTGACATGTTTTCAAGATTCTTTCCTTTACATCATGGCTTGCTCTCATCAGAACTGCTGAAATAGAAATGTCATAATGTAAAAGACTTATATTACGCGCTCTACGCACAAAGGTAACTTGCGCGGAATCAAAGTCCGTGCGGAAATTGAAGCCCTAAGTTTTGCTTATTGATTGAAGCGGCAGTAATATGCCTAACATTCAATGACGCCAACATAACACAGTCATCGTAGTAACAGTAGAATCAAACAGTTTAAAAGAAAACACAACACAAGATATAAGATTGAATAATTTAATGAAGTTACGTTATTCAAAATGAATTTAACGTAGAAAAGAAATCAGCACAAGTAC
>JAUTBV010060432.1:0-19984 GCA_032361325.1 Lepetodrilus fucensis
AACTTTTGGGTGGATAAATCAAGCGTAATTAGTCTCAGATCGAAATTCGTTTGTCCATTATACAGGTCTATCAACAGCTGATCAACCGTGATAGTAGGCTATCAGGGGCGGATCCAGACTTTTGGTTTAGGGGGGGGGGGGGGCTCATAATTTTAATCACCTTTGAAGTGATGGATCTGGAACCATTTGCAGGGTGGTCTTAATCTGTGTAGCCTATACTAGTAGGTGAATTTTTGAAAGAAATATCCTTCATGTTATATGTTAATATTAATATTGTAAGATGCATAACATTATATGAAATAGAACATGTCGATGGTATATTAGTTATCTATATGGATTCAGACGGAAGCACACTCGGAAAACCTTTTAAATACAGAACAGAAATTATTAGGTAGTGGGATGCTCATGAAAACATCCATCTTACCTAGCCCACGTGACCTAACTCAGATTCCTACGTATGTAATAATGTAATAAGCGAAGCTCGGAATTGTACCCTTCCCTAGGAACACATCGAAATGTAGGCATAACATTAATAAGTTGAAAGTACGATTTCCTGGTATATATAGAATAAAACCACATGCTACAGTTAGTGTACTCTCTGAATTTTCGAAATGTATGTATTATAAATTGCGATTTCCTTGTATTCGTAAATATATTGACCGATTTTAGGACCCAAGTTTAAGCACCGGAAATTTTGAAATACAAGCATAATTAAATACGATTTCCTGGTGTCTACAGAACCAACATTATAAAATAACATGTTTTGCATTCGTTATATCCAGTGGTGTTTGGATGGCATGCTCCCGATATTTTTAAATGTAGGTATAGCAAAGTACAACATTTCCTGATATTAATAGAAAAAAAAATAAAAAAAAATAAAAAAAGAAGAAAACCGAGTATGCTTCCAAAACATTTCGAAATGTAGTCCGGAGGAGTGTTCCCCTGAAAATTTCGAAATGTAAGCATAACAAAGTGCGAATTCCTGTTATCTATAGAAATAAAACCCACAATGTTATCTATTGTGGTCTGGATTATTGGGGTGTTCTTCCAGAAATGTTCGAAATGTGGTATGGGGCGTCCGAAAATTTGAAATGTGGGTATAACAAAGTGCGATTTCCTGATATCTATAAAAATAATAAAACCCACAGTGTTAACTAGTGTGGTTCGTGGATGTGCGTCCAGAAAAATGTTTCTTTTTCTTTTTACTTTTTCAATCCCCCCCACCCCCCCCCCCCACCCCCACTCTGAATCCGCCCCTGCGGTTATGTTCATATTCTACCTGGCAATAAAATGTATTATAAGTGAACTTTTACGGCCTCGCTACAAGTATAAAACCATTGGTGTATTGTTGTAGTGATAAAAGTGTTTCGTGCTAACAAGCTTGTAGCGGGTGCCTAATAAATTGATTACAATATTATCAATAGCTACAGGTGTTCTGCGCAGCGGATTCTGGGATTCTTCTTTTATTGTCATTAATGCCATACCCTGAATCCAGACACGAAAAGAAGGGTGCGCACGCCAACATCCCTATAGTGACACCTATCTGCAGACAGTGTGTGCCCTCTATCTACAGACAGTGTGTGACCTCTATCTTCAGACAGTGTGTGACCTCTATCTGCAGACAGTGTGTGACCTCTATCTACAGACGGTGACTTCTACATGCATACAGTTGCAGGCAGGTGGTGACTTATATCTGCAGACAGTTGGTGACTTCTATTTATCAGAGGTGGATAATTCTATCTTCAGTCGGTGACCTATATTTGCAGAGGGATTGTGGCTTCTCTCTGCAGACAGTTAGAGACTTCTATCTACGAAGAGTTTGCGACTAATATCTACAGACAGTTGGCAACTTATATGTCTTATATAACTTATATATGCAGACACTTGGATACTTCTATCTGTAGACAGTCGGTGACTTATATCTGCAGACAGTTGGTGACTTATAGTTGGTGACTTATATCTGCAAACAGTTGGTGACATACATCTGCAGACAATTAGCCTGGTATGGGCTTTGTATGCCAGATGATGTGTGAATAGCGAGGACCTCTGGGTTTTATTGGATCAATTTCTGCAACTCGATATCCTCCTTAATATGCCTCGATCGTCCTTGTGTCATTGCCGTACTATCCATGTAAATAATATGCATACAAATATATGTACACAGTGATAACCTTTGCAATCGAATATGTGTCACCAACACATACCGAAATTAATATTAGTTTAGTATTAATATATTTACCATGAACATTGTTTTACATTAGTGACCCACGTGTGTTTCAAAATGATATACGATATCACTAACTCCAATGAACAGTAATGCCGTAATTCCAGAATAAATGCGAACAAATATAGCATATTATTATTAACTTAACGACCTTTATTAAAACCTCACAGGATTATGAAAATAAGTATCATCCCCTAAAAAACGAACGTAGATTTACTGCGAGGGAGTAGTCCCACGCAATCATATCGAAAACGCTTGATTACCAAGAACAGCATATTTTCCAGTTGGCAAGAAGGATGAAATACGCACGCAATGTTAAGCCGATTCCAATATTCACTCATGACTAGCTTTTATAACCTTAGTAGCCCTGGTGAACTGGGAGTCCGTAAACGTAGAGTTCCGTAACTGTTATTTAACGGATTCACGGTACAATGTGCTATTGCTACGCCTGCGCATCTTGCAAGGAGACTACTCGATGGCGGTGTCAGACCAAGGCTTAACAGAGGAGCTTATAATTATCTGAGGCCACTTACGTGCCAATACAACCGGCTTCTCAGCACAATTATTCAACACTTCAAGATGGTGTGATACATGGCCTTTAGCGGTAAATGGTACCATCTGAAAACATTGTACACGCATGTCTGTACATTTGAATACCTTGTACACATGTATGTCTGTATATTTGAACATATCGTACACATGTATATTTGTACATTTGAACATATCGTACACATGTATATATATGTATTTGAATACTTTGTACATTTGAACACCGTCACCTTGTAAATATATATCGATATGTCTGTACATATGAACACCTTTGCATAATTATATGTCTGTACATTTGATATGTCTGTACACTTGAACACATTGTACATATGTATGAAGAAGAATGAATGTCTTTACATGTGAACACTTTGTACATTGATACAAAGTACATTCACATACCTTAGTGTTGTACATATGTATGTCTGTTTAACAAACACAACATATATGTTCATGTATTTGCATATTTTGTATATGCATATTTTGTATATGCATATTTTGTACCTGCTATGCCATTACATCAGTATGCGTGAACTTGTCCTAGAAAAAAAGTGGACCTATAATTCATATAATACCAAAATGATGCGACCTTGATCATCTATTAACACAGTGTATTTCGGTTAAGAACACTATCATATATCAGATTATTGGAGAGAAGAGTACCACTAAAACTACATCCACTACAAATGTATGACCTTACCCACGGAATCCAAAATAATTAATTATTTGACCATATATAGCCATGAAATTGGATTAAAGGTATCCAATATGGAATAAAAATGTGGGTCGACGGCAACCCGTCGAGCTATTATACTACTATCACTGGAAAGAAGGACACATATCCATGAAGACATGCAGACTAACGGCGTCTGTTTGTCATTAATAATATAAGGTGGGTCATGTCTTCTTAGCATGTGGCAAGATCACACGTAACTGAACTGTCGGCATCAACGTCTTGGCCATCATGTTAAACTAACACGGCGTTTATTAAATCATTATGAACAAGGTCACGTATTGTGTGTCGCTGATTCACCGAGTGCTGAGGACAGACACGGCATTATCGTAGATAACGGGGACAAATACCTTCATCCATTCCACATTGATATTCATTCTCCGTCGTTGCTATCTTAGTCTGCGTAATCTGTTCTATGGCTTAGTCTTGTGTCCCAGACACAGAATTAATGAATAAAACACAACTGCTATCAGACTAATCAGTCTCTGGAATATTACCATTTAAAAAAGAAAAGAAAAACCGAATCCGTAGTTGGATTGATCAATGGCGATATATCTGAGCCAACTGCTTCTCTTCCTGATGTAAAGATGATCAACTTTTCATATTCAGATCACAAGACGGGAGAAGACTTAGTAAATGTCGTTACAAATTGGTTAACTAAGATGTGTCCAAGTACTAAGTTATTTATTCAGTTATTATATATTCTAAATGCAGAGTGTGTAATCGTTATATCAATTAATGTCCTTTACGACATGTCGTAAAACATCCATTTCCCTGTAGGCTTACAAGTACGGGAAACAGTCCCATGTGACCGGAAGTGCTCGAAGAGACACGTGATTAGTTTCCTCAAGAGGATTTTCAGAATATAGAATGAATTTCTTTTATGCTACGTTTTACTCGAAACATATTTCGTTGTATGATATTAAAAGGGAAATTTACTTTATACTCGAAACATATTTCGTTGTATGATATAAAAAAAGGAAAATTCTAAATTATATTAAATAACATTAGTTGTATAACTTGTCTTAGAATTTTAGAAAATGTCGAGTTTATCAATCTGAAACAATAAGGAAGACATTTACGGAATATATCAATACATATACATACACCATAGTTTTATTATGTCTGTATTTATTTCATACTAATAGTTGTATATGAAAAACAGTAAGTCGTTGACGTTACTAAATAAGACCAACTAAGCATATCAAACGATGTCGTGTTCATGTATCTAGGCAAGCAGTACTCTTGCCTAGAACTGAATGTGCCACACTTTTACATATATAAGAATTCTGTCATACACATTTAACTGTATTTGTGCTAAACGATTTGCTCTTTCACACAGCTCTGCACTGATAGTACTATGAGTCAAGGCACTATATATTGCACTTTATACGGACAAATTTGAATTAGCTTCTGTATACAAACAGTAAATGTCAGTTGGAGAAGTCAGTCCATTTTCCATATTAGTTAAAGGTGTTCCCAACCATCTCCAGACGGTAAATTACTTAATGTGACCGGTAATGGTTTTGCCTAAAGCGATGACATGGTATTTAGCCGAGAAGTGTTGAAAGGGGGACAGAAAATGTCCTAATAGGGTAATAGTGTTGGACACGCTGCGGTCGATGTTAGTTAGTAACCCTAAGAGGTCTAGACACGAACTTACTGAGATTTGAAGATTGGGCAACATATAATTTGAATAACAATAGTAACTATTAAGTTTAGTAAAATATTAGCATATTTTGCTTTCTAGATTGCAATATAATTAGAGTTCATGAATTTCATGAAAAAGACGGACAATATGTATATATTAACATTTATAAATACGTATCTACATTTATATAGGTGTATCTGTCAATATCCCAACAGTTTTGGTCGTGATGCCTCCTCGGCTACCGCCTCGGCCCCACTACCAAAACTGTAGGGATATTGACAGATACACCTCGGAAAGTGTGGTTGTAACTCTTACATATACTAAATATTCAGTGTTCAAAATATCAAGTTAATTCATGCACATTATATCAATATCCGCTTTAGTTTTTATTTCATCCACATTCTAACTCAATGTAAAGTTTATTTTTCCTTTCAGATTAGACAAAATGGACACACATACTTGTATGAAGTAATTACGGTCTTTAGATGCAGTAATGTATCATATTTCTCTCTTTATATATCCCGCCTACGGATTTCTATTGGACTCCCTTCAATAGCACGACAGGTAGTTCTCTATGGACAAACACACTCCAACCAAAAGTTAGCTTTCTCACAATGTCATTGTACTGTCGTTATGTCTCTAGTCATTGGTTCCCACGTCAGATGCGTTCATGGAAATTAAACTTTATACAACACTTTCTATATCTCGCCTGTGGATTTGCTTCCTAGCATTGAAATCACACTTCCTCTTGTCCGAGCTGACGTCAGTGCGAGCTATATGCTGACATGCATCAGGCTTAAATTAGATTATAATACTCTCATCAGGTATGTCTTCATCTGTGCAAGCTGATAGTGCTGTAAGGTTGATACGAATTACTAAGAGGGTCGAGAATATCGATGTCAGCATTACGTAGGTGAGATGGAGTATAGATTTAATATAGTAGTTACGTGCACACATACGTTCACACATACCAGTGCGGTACACACACATGCATACATACACCGTACACATATACACACACGCGCGCGCGCGCACACACACGTATACACATACACTTACACACACTTTTATCACAGACACACACATACATAGGTAGGGAGAGAGGTGTTACTACTACTATTACTACTACTACTACTACTACTACGACTACCACTACTATTACTTCTACGACTACTACTACTATGACTACTACTACTACTATTATTACTACCGCTACTACTACTGCTATTATGGCTGCTACTACTACCGCTACTACTACTGCTATTATGGCTGCTAATACTACTACGACTACTACTACTATGACTACGACAACAACAACAACAGCAACAACAACAACTACTACTACCACTACTTGTACTGCTGTTATTCCTACTGCTGATGCTACTATTTCAACCATCATCAGAAATCCCAAATTTCACATAAAACACCTGCTATTGAATGAAATCGAACAGTATTTCTTAACGTATTCAAATAGCTAACGATAACGTACACGTTCAAAGTACATGTAGTTTATTACTTGGAAGTATACGAACGTCTAGTACTTATCAAAGACGTCTAGTAGCAAATACATTTCGATTTAAAATTATTTTTGATATTTCTTGAACAATTCCTACAGTATTGTACAATAGGAAGTTTAAGAAAAATGTCAACAATCATTAAATATCGAAAGAAATTGCCAGGAAACGTCTTTGACAAGGACTAACCACTGAAGCCATCATGTCATGGCACAGCACAATAAGAGGTAGACTAAGGTGGGTGTTTGTTATTCTCATCAGCAGAGCCACACGCGTCATATTATCGAGTTTATGGGCTGACATTTCTTCTACATTGTTGTCTCCAGAGTTACACTGGATCTGTGTGCACAAATCTTCACTTTATTCTTATAAAGGCCGTCTGCAGCGTGAACTTTGATCAATTGTTCTCTGCTGCCCATGTCGCGACAGCCGTCAGAACGACCGTGGACTAAAATGGTTTAAGCCATTCAGCCATTGGCACTGCTTCTACGTGCGGTCTTCGAGGTATCTGACTGAGGCTCTTCAACGACGAACTGCTTAGTACCTTTAAGATAACTATCTGAAGAAGTCAATAAAATTAACCAACTTTTACAAAACTGCTAACTTGTGGAATTGTTAAACATCTACAGGCCTATCACTAGACTGGTTTGGCTTGGAATATTGAGACTTGGATACGCCTTTAAGAATATTATTATTATTATTATTATTATTATTATTATTATATTATTATTATTATTATTATTATACACATCTTGAGTAAATTATTTTTGTTGTATTGTAGAGGGATGACATTGGTAAGACAGAACAGCGGTGTAGAAAGTTGAGTGTGTGAGATTCCTGAAAGTATTTCCGGGAGATAATCTACCAAATACGGGCACCAATGGATTCCATGCCAAATCATAGTATTAAAAAAACCCAACTTCATTCATGTACTGGCAGTTAAAACAGATACCCAGCAGACTACCACATGACCAAACGTGTGATCAGTGAATAGATTGTTATTTACAGCTCATCCAATTATGTTGGCGTCAGACTTTGGGAACATCGAAGTCACGAAAACTTAAAGCAAACTAGGATCAAACTCCTGTATAATTTATAAATTGAAAAAAACCCAGGGGCTCTATTTAAAAGAATCCTACTTTTATAATAATGATCGGGGTTTTTTTCTGACAAGAAATACTTTTTCTCAACGACCCTTTTATATCCAGGTAATAAATTAGCCTCCAATTTCAAGAGTATGTTAAGGTTGACTTTACCCTGACTGGTACAAATGCATTTCCAGATTTAGACTTTTAAATGCAAAGAGTCCCTTGAAATATCCCGAAATAATTAGAAGAAGACTTCACTTTCTACACATTTGGTATCCCCCCAAGGCACACTGGGTAATTTGACAAAATGCAGTTCAAAAGATGGTTGACGTCATTGGACGGATAATAATTCGCCATTGACATACTTGAAGCTGTACAGTAAATGCAGAATATATACCAGACGAAAATGTAATGGCCCAACAATGGCCACGTGACTTTATGGACATGACTAATTGTTCACATCGCCCACGTTACACAAACAAACAAACACACACACACACACACACACACACACACACACACACACACACACACACACACACACACACACACACACACACACAGACACACAAACACACACACACACACACACGCACGCACACACATACACGGGCGCACACACGCACTCACACACACACACACACAGACACACAGACACACAAACGCACACACATACACGCGCGCACACACGCACACACACACACACACACACACACACACTTCTATCCAGAAGGTATGTTATACATGCAATGTCCATATTAATTAAACATTAAATACATACGTATGTGAATATCATCGGTCAATGCCTTTCTACACCGATCACTCAAGCCTTTGTGCAAACAATGGTAGTTTGGATATGCAATGGTAGACAGACAATCAATATATATATATACTGAACGGCAAAAGAAACGCATATCATCATAGACTATACTCACTTTTAAACAGATATTTCTCAGGAATTTATATATTATAACAAACATAAATAAATGAAAACAGCAGTAAGAACAAGAGCAGTAGTAGTAGCAGCAGCAGCAGCAGCAACAACAGCAGCATCAGCAGCAGCAACAACGACAACGACAACAACAATAATAACAAATCAACATAAATACACAAAACAAATAAACCCACCCCCGCGTAAACGCTACGGTTGACATCATGTCAAAACGTAAATCCTACTGTCAAAACGTAAGCACTCTACTACTGTCATATATATCAGAATGTAAACACTACCGTCATGTCAAAAGATAAACACTACTGTCAACATGTAAACACTACTATCAGAACGTAGCCCCTACTGTCAGAATGTAAACGCTACTGTCAGAACTTAAAACACTACTGTTGACATCATGTCAGAACTATCGTCATGTCAGAACGTAAACACTACTGTCATGTCAGAACGTAAACACTACTGTCATGTCAGAACGTAAACACTACTGTCAGAATGTAAACAATATACGTGTAGGCGAGCTACATTGTAACACACAACATCGTATTGATGCCACGTCTTTGCACGTTATACCAGACACGTGGTCATTGGAATAAGCAGAGATGTCATACAAGTGTAATTACAATGTGGAACACGAGCTGCAATGGCGGTCCATGTTTACGTGTTAATTAAATACGAAAGGCTCGTACCGATAGTCCTGGGTATCGTTTCTCGAACCTCTCACATCTACTACGAGACCATAAGGATTCTCGTAGCCATCTCTAATACATGGGGATCGTGCACTTACGAGAGCGCTTTGGTCTAATAGTGGATATGAGAGCTTCGAGAAACGATACCCTTGTATATATACACCCATATTTACGTCAAATCATACCATGGTAAAAGCATGGCGCAAGCACTGACTTCCTCTACACTACGATCTGTTCGTGAAACGTCCGCCAGACATGGTTCCAGTTCTTTTTACATTAGTAATGGTAGAAAATGAGAACTTTCAATGGATTACTTCTTATTTACTGTTAGTTTACTGTTTACTGATTTACTGTTACTTTACTTATTTACTGTTAATAACTATTTACATTTAAGATAAAGGTTTAACTTATTTACGATGATGTTTACGTCTTCGAAAACAGTAGTCGAAAGTTAAGTTGTGGAAAGATTGGTTACGGTCAAAACATGATTCAATGTCATTCTTGGCTATAGGCATTTTAAATGGGGGAAAGATGTTACGAATGATTTGCTGTACTGTGGGTGGTTTAATGGAATAAAGTTGAATTTAATTGAAATGAATTGAAAAAAGGTTAGCATTGTTGCTTCATACAAGCTACAGATAACGTCATACACAAATTAGCTTTTGATCTACGTGGAGTATATTGACCTCAGATATTAATATGTAAATAAATGATGTCATCTCTCTCTCTGCGTGGAGTATATTGACATGGGTTCTTCACGTATTACATATTAACACATTATATTGCGTCACTGATTGAGCGTGTCTGATAATACTGGAAGTTACCACCTCGTTTAGAGGGTTAATGGTCTGCAAATTGGATCCAATGTTATGTTTACGCAGACACACACACACACACACACACACACACACGCACAACCCTGGATGTTATCCAATATATACTACCCTTCAAAAGTCAGTTGACAATCATACGTATTAACTATATATTGATATACTACCAGATGACTGCATATTTATTGACATATAATAGTATCAACATTGTAAATTAAATACAGTCCACTTACCAGAAATGTGTCTACGTTATCGATGCCATTACACAACTGCATTCAATTTACAAAATCAAAATATATTATGACCAAATTCCAACATTTACAATTTAAATAGTCCACAAGTTACGAACTTTCGATTTGGGTTCATTATTGATACTATTAGAAAATTTCTTTCAAATAACAAAACCAAATATGACTTATTTGGGGCAAGATAAAATTCTAAAATCTGAGTTTAATAATCGATCTTTGCCATTGGAGATTCTAAGACATGTATTCAGGCAGACACGTAGCATTAAGTACTTGCCAGTCTGAATTATGTGGAGAAATGAAGTTTAATACGACTTTCAGACAAGTTAACGGTATTGTCCTTTGCAGCGTTAATTTTAACATACAATAAGTAATATACGAACAGGACATCGTGAGCTGAATACAATCCTCTATTATCTTGGCGATATTTTGAGGTGTGACCCATTGACTCTCTCTCTCTCTCTCTCTCTCTCTCTCTCTCTCTCCCTCCCTCTCTCCCTCTCTCTCTCACTCTATCTCTATCTCTCTGTCTCTCTGTGACCCTCTCTCCTCACTATCTCCCTCCCTCCTCTTCCTCTCTCTCTATCTCTCTCCGTCTCTCTCTCTGTTTCCTGTGTCAGGTAGGTATTAATGTGAGGTATTAATGTGAGGTATTAATGTTAGGTATTAATGTTAGGTATTAATGTTAGGTATTACTGTTATGTAATTAATGTTAGTTATTAATGTTAGGTATTACTGTTAGGTATTAATGTTAGGTATTAATGTTAAGTATTAATGTTAGGTATTAATATTAGGAGATTAATTACCAATCTCACGTCAGCACAGGGATACACAAGTGACGTCATTCTACCGGAAACGTGTGAGTTTTTAATGCCTGAGTATATCAACACGAAGAGAACAGGGTATCGTTTCTCGAAGCTCTCTTATCCACTAAGGGACCATAACGTTCTCTTAGCACTCTCTTATCGATCAGCGAGCGTTTCACAGAGCTCTCTTAGCGCTAAGGTCCCTTAAGTTTAAGTTATTTTTAAGAGAAAGGGTAAGCTCTCTTAAATCGACGACCACTCTCTTAGAGAACGAAAGCACTTGATGTTAGTGCTGTATTAGTTGTATTATAGCAATTAAATATTACTATTTAATAGTTTCAACATATATATCAATGAACTAACCATACTTTCCCTTCTATTTACTCGTAATGAAAAAGTAATTTTGTGAATATTTATAAAAATATATTTGATGATTGATATTCAACTCAATCACTAATGAAACATCAAAGTAATGTTTGGAAATATTAATTGTCATGCAATGCTGTCGCATTGGTTATACTATAATTTGTAAATAATTGCACAATTTAACCTTCATCTCTAAATCGGTGTGAGGGACATGCATTGGACCTCCTGCAGTTTTCCTAACTTTCTTTTTTTACTTGAGACCTGCATGAAGAAATTATAAGTAATTAATAGTACAATACATTGCTAACACTTAATTAAAAGTAAACAAAAAACATAACACAACTGATAGTGATACTAATAATGTAACACCACTGTTTTACTTTTAGTGTGTAATGTTGAATACTTAATTATACATCTTATTTATCTGAAATCGCACCATTCTTTTCTTATGTCATCGTGCACATAATGTTGGCATTAACACTAAGAGAAAACAAAATATTACTTTCATTATATTTAATACACATTAGTATTAACAATGCCAATTGACTAGTTTCCCACTCATTTACAGACTTATACTTATCATTACACAACACACAATGTATATCAATTTATGTTATATATCTGACAATAGGTAAACAATGTTACGATCTACACCAAGTGCCTTCTATCATAGATTATAATTATGTACATGCTTCCAGTAGGCCCTTATTGTCGAATGGTGAGGGGCCCTCATGTTTGCCAATGTCAACTGTTGATTACAAAATCTATCTTGTAATTATACAGTCATCTGAGTTTTGATCTGGCAACCAAATAGTCGATTATATAAGTGACATTACTGTGACGATTCTAGTATTTGCTTCAATAATCATCGTGATTTCTCACTGACATCGCCATGAAACTGCCTGTGTTTTTACGGTTATTGGTTGAAATCAATATATATCCGGTATTTATAATATTGACTAAATAGTTGCTATGGATTACTATGTAATTGTAGAATATAGTCTGCGACAAAGTCTTCCTAATTGTTAGTACTTCTTTTTAACAATAAGGAGCCCTCTGATCTCCACCTTTCCCTAATCTACATTGACAATAGTATCTAAATTGACCCCACTGACCACGCTGCTTTATTCTCTTTCATATGTACGACAGAAGAAAACAATAATACTTCAACAATAATATCGAGTTTTCTTAGATTAGATTTCCGCTGTCTTTTACTCTCGCCAACAAGTTCATCCGTCATGTTAGACATTGTAGTGGAATGATGTCTACCATACAGCGGTGGCAATGTTTTTAGAAGTACAAACATGATTGTATGTATGTCAAGTGAATGTACTATGCAGTTGTAGCTAAGAACTACTCCAAAATGATCATTAAAATATCTGTGATATTAATTATGCCTTTAGAGAGAGTATAGATCTAGTATGTTTCTTTAGAATACCTTCGTGAAAGAGACCCTAAAATATTGTATGTGCACTTCAGCTTGTTAGATTGCGTTAATTTACGTCACCAACTGCAGGATGGACCGTGGTATTCAGAAGGAATAAAGAAAAATTACTCTAAACCATAAACTCTGTGTGTGTGTGTGTGTGTGTGTGTGCGCGCGCGCGCGCGTGTGTGTGTGTGTGTGTGTGTGTGTGTGTGTGTGTGTGTGTGTATGTATGTGTGTGTGTGTATGTCTGTCCAACGTCGTCCCTCTGCATAAAATAATACTTATTCAAAATATTTGGTTATCGTTATATAAATAATGTTTTTATTACTGGTGCAATATCTTAATTTTTTAAATTTTTGGTCAGGTCATTCCGTGAAGTATTTACCGAGATAATCTACGAAATAGGGGTGTCAATGCATGTCATGCCAATGCCAAACTATATAGTAGGATTCCCACACGCAAATGCTTCTAATAATTTATAAGACCTATACTCACAGTGGTTGCAATAGTAAACAGAATTTTTATTAATGGTGCAAAACTCTTTCAGTTTTTAATTTTGGCAGATAAAATAAGAAATTGAAGATTTTTTGGTTTGTCAATCCATGAACAGCTGATATGATGAAGTATCGATGTATTTCCCCCCGAGATAATCAGCATTCAGATCGTGATGAAGGTGGGGTTGGTTTTGTAAGCACATTCCGAATGTAATGGGGGTGTGGCCTTACATCCGGTTAACCTCGATTTGAAATCTGGACAAGTCGTGGCATTTTGCTTGACGATAAGATTTTTACGTTGGAGTGTAAAATCAAGTGAGTTGTCAATGTAAACTACGACCTATATATATTTATGTGCCATTGAATGTGGCGTTGTCGATGGATTTATGGAACAAGAGTTGACAACATACTAAACATGCGATATCTGTTGTAAACAAGCGACGTGTAAATATGACATCACTTTCACTGACTGAGTGACAGTGAAAATAGTCTTGTCAAAGCGAGATGATGAAATAAGATTGCTTTGATCTAAGCGTTTTGGGATGTCTTTGAGTACATTTATTTCAATTTGATTCAAGAATATACACATAATGCACGATTATGTTTAATGAAGGTAATGTACGAACAATAAAATAGTTTGCAAAACATTGAGAGGGCTTTGATTTTCGCGCAAGTTAACAGGTTCAGCACACCCCTCGATCTAGTAGTACACGCCGATATAGTAGTTACCCCTCGATCTAGTAGTGAAAACAGTCCAAAGGCACTATAAAAACGAAAATTTACGTTAGTACAGCCTGGCATTTGGAGGTCGCAAGATGTGCGCTTGGTCAAATGAACGGCCGATGACTTCGCTAAACATTTTTTGTTGGTTTCTCGAAATCTTTCACGGCATTGTCTGGAGGAATCAAATAGGGCACCCTTAAACGAAAATTTGACTAAACTTGGAAAATAAAGTGAAATACAAGTAGAAATGAGACGGAACTTACCACATGCGTGTATCCCTCGTGGTCATTTGACCGGAAAAGGACTGGTTAAGATTCCTAGAATTAGGTGCGGTACCATATATATAAATAGCAACACGTTGAGCGTTAACAATCAGTTTACCCCTCTTCTGGTGCACATGGAAGGCATTCATGAGCTATGGTCTGCGTTTCACGAAATGGGTGTACAGCTTTTTTCGATCGTTTTTTATTTTCGAGCCAATCACGTTTTGCGTTATAACGAGAGAACCCGTGCGAGTTCAGAAGTCAAATGTAAGTTACATCAGTGGGCTATGACTCTGCTTGAATCGACATAAAATTGATAAAAGTGTAAACAAAATAGGGACGTTACAAAAGCATACCGTAACCATGTTTAGTTGTCACCTCTGATCAATAGGGTAGAGGACCATAGTATTGGTCACCCTCAATCATAGGACAGTGTTTTGGCATCCAAATATAACATGTTTGGAATGTATTACTTGTTTTAGTAGTCATTTGTCAAATTTCTCGCATCACATCACATCTTCATCGTATCGTTTGGTTGCTAAAGTCGTCACCTATGGGTGAAAGATTCCCGCTGTGACGTAAAACAATAATTTTACTCGCTCACTGGTTGCTAAACCAGTTCTTATATGTTTTGGGAAATATAGTTGATAACGTAAACAATTTGATGTCACGCAAAAGCGTCCTTCTGATGGGAAATCCAAGCACTGACCACGTTGAAAACATTGATGTCACTCTCTATATCTACTATGATTACGCAAAGCCTGTTTGTTGCCAGCTGTTGTACACCCATTTCTAATGTACTGCATAGTGTTGTGTTCGATTATTTCATAATTAGGAAAATGGTAACAAATTTAGTCATCGATAATTGGGGTCGTATAAGACACTGTCCCCGCGTATCGGTCATGTTTCTGTGCACAATGAATCCCCAACATCGGCTAGAATAAAATTGAATGGAAACACAGAGCTCTAGATAAGCTGCGTATTTGCGTAAAATACCCAATTAAAATGTTAAAAAACCCAATTAAAATTGATGCTTTGCGTATCAAAACTCTATTTAAATATACGATTATGCAATTCTTTGAATTGGGGTTGCGTATACGTACATGGCAGATACGATCGAACAATCACAAGTTATAACGAAAATATGTCCTCTTGCAGTAAACCAATCGCAGCGCTTTAGAATGTTACATTAGCTGGGAACCAGTTTATGAGCTCTGTACACTGATTGTAGGAAGCGCGTAGTGATATTGTATGTTATCAATGTGATGAATTAGTGCTCGCAGAGGCATGTCGCAGACCATCATGGCCACGACTAGTTGTGACCGAATATTTGCTTGACTGTCAGTCGTGTTACAAATTTTACAGACTATATGTCTGTAAAATTTGCATCTAGGAACTTCAACTAAAGGTGCGGCTTCACAGTGAATACAAGCCCAGGGCTGCCAAATTTAGTAAACTTGCAAGCCACATATACACATGACAATTACGGTCTAACATTGGGATTCCCAAGTTCATCACGTACAGTTTAACTCTAAATATGATGAATTGTGATATTTTGAACGGTAGACATTTTGGGTATAATGGGGTGCCATACAAGCTGATCAATAATAATCTAAGCATTTGTAAATAATTTATTTACCTAATATTTGTACATGTAAATACATTTAAATGTAATAATATAACCTGGTAAACTAAAGTCCAGGATTGGATGGCTTCCCAACTGAATTTTTTTAATTCTTTTGGGAAGACTGGTAGATACATTGAAGAAACATTTAAACATAATCACCTGACCCCAACAATAAACAAAGGAGTCATAACATGCATACCCAAAGGAAATAAGGATAGAATATTCTTAAAAAAACTGGCGCCCTATTTCTTTACTGAATACGTTGTATAAAATTATAAGTACTATAACGCGTGGGGTATGTCATGGACCCCATCTTCTGCATTATATCGAGGGTACACTGTACATGTCTAGCAAACAGATTAAAAAGAACACTAGATATTCTCATTCATAATGATCAGACTGATTTTATTCCTGGGAGATGTATTAGCGAAAATATTAGACAAATATATGATGTAATCAGTGTATACATAAAACTCCAGCAATTTCACTGCCCGCCATGAGGACTGGTAAGTCTGAGAAGTTACCCGTCCTCATACATGTTGGCCAGTGATCGATGATATACATCTTGAAAAATGAACAAAAAGTAACGCGACATGCGGGCGTGCAAGGATAAAACGTTACCTGTCCTCGCTGAAAATAACCTTGTCTACTACCATAAAGGTTTTTGGAAGTACAAACATGATTTTATGTATGTCAAGTGAAAATATTTTGCAGTTGTAGCTAAGAACTAGTCCAAAACAACCATAAATATCTGTGATATTATGCCTTTATGAATAGTGATACACAAATGTTTGTGAATAAAACATGAATTCCTACTAACCCTTATAGTTTGGCATGCAATGCATTGACACCCCTATTTCGTAGATTATCTCGGTAAATACTTTATGGAATGAAAAACAAAAAAAACATAATTTTCTTATTTCATTTGTCGTCCCTCTGCATAAAATAATACTTTGTCAAAATATTTGGTGATAGTTATATAAACAGATTTTTTATTACTGGTGCAATATTTTTACTTTAATAAAGGTTAGGGCAAATAAAATAAGAAAATGAAGTTTTTTTTGTTTTTCATTCCATGAAGTATTTACCGAGAAAATCTACGAAATAGGGGTGTCAATGCATTTCATGTCAAACTATAGTAGATAGCTGACACAATATGATCATTCATTCATAATAATCACTGTTCCTTTCTTGCTATTTGTGTAACTCTCATCTTTGTTACAAGGGACTGAACGGTATTTTGCTTTGTTTTCAAGTAGTAAGACTCACTTACTCTAACTGGTTTGTCCATAAATGCATTATTTTCAAATTTAATATTCAATAAAACTCTCTATGATGTAAGCATTTTTTTGTTTTACCTTCACATGTCATGTATAGCAGGACTGATCGCGGTTGAAGTTGAACGTGAGGAAACTAACGGTTTCTTACGAACTGAATACATACTTATACAGTCGACCCCCGTATAACCGGACGTCAGACAACCGGTTCCCTCGCTATCCGGACGGTATTAATGGGAACGAATATCTTCCTATATAAAATATACCTCATAAACTGTACGTTATACACCGGTAGACTTTCTAATATAAGGGAACAACACCTTAATATATCACATTGTATTTTGCAATGTTTTGGACAAGTACTTTAGACCACTGAAAGGTACACGGTATCAGATTATATATAATAAATGCTCGACACCTTACCGGTCGATTTTTACCTGAGCTTAATGAAACATTCAAGTGTATCCTGCCTGCAAATCTGACGTTACAAGGCATTCCATTGTCAGCTGACTACTAGTAAACATGCACAGGTTGTTAGACTATAGATGATAACAATATACGACCTTTATCTCACCCTTGGCCTACTTTCATGTGCACATATATACATGTACTAAGTATCTCACACGTTCAATAGTACTCTGTGTATGTGTACGAGTGTGCGTGTGCGCGTGTGGTGTGCAGTTCCAGAAGAAGCATGATGTCTGAGACAAGCCCCAGAACTGTTGCCATTGCGATGGATGGCAGTGAATTCTCTAACAAGGCATTTGAATGTAAGTAAGTAAGTGATATGTGCATACTGATATCTGCTATGTTCAACGCACACTGGTAGGTATCTAATTATGCCCAGATTATGAATGGATTCGCGATAGCTTGGATTGACGAGTGACAATAGTAAAGCATAGTGTGTAATGCAACATTGACATTCTTTCAAATTGGAAATTGGAAAGAGTATTCACTTTCACAGTATTGATAACAAGAGAAGATAATTACTGAGTCGCATGATTACTGGATGGTTTTGACGTCAAGGAGAATAGATAGGAATGTAGAAATGATGATACGGGGACCGTTTTCTGACTCTTTTGTACCACGATAATACCACAAACCCTTACAACTCTCTCGTATACTTGTGATGTCGTGTGTAGTGGTGGCAACCATTTGCAAGAAGGTTATATAACCTAGCTGTGAGAGCTATGGACTATATAGTGAGGGTATACCCTCGCAGTAGTCCTTTTCAAAGACGTTTCGGGGCAATTTCTTTCGAATTTTAATAATATTTTTACTTTTATTTGAAAGATTGACACATACCTTATTTTTGTTATTAAACATCGAAAATAAATTAACACGACATGTCTTTAACACGGACTAAGCCTTGCAATGGATACGAGAGTTTTGTGAAACAGCACCATGGTGCAGTAATACGTTTCTGAATGAATGAATGTTACAGCTTCTGACTTCAACTGTAAAGTTGTGTTCCAGGGTATCTGCAGCATGTCAGAAGTCCTGAAGATAAGGTTGTCCTCATCCACTGTCCCGAGTACCTCGCTATACAGCACTCACGTACGTATATACCGCCTTATACTCTTATACCACGATGCCTGCAATAACTCTTACAAAGCAACGATGGTTACTATCAACATCTGATCGCCATACGACCATTGGTGCAGACTATAAAGTAGGCCATCAAAAGTAGTGAACATTATCCCTCTGATCTGGGATTGAATGACGTCGGCAGAGATATCGTCGTCTGCCAGTGTAGTATGTCCTGTTGTATTTGGTGTGTCCTCACCTCAGGATTTTACCTGCGACAGACGTACCGTAGTTGATACACTGGATAGGCAACAGAGTGGCAGTATCGTGCTCACTCGGTTTTGCAACTTACACAAACCATTAGCATCGTGTCACTCACATGAATGTAGAAACATGACGAAGTGGTTCAAATAACGGTAGCAAAGTATAATGCCTTTTATTTGTACTGTATTAATGACTAGTATACATAAAAAAGGTGTATATCCTGGATGCCATTTGAAAATATCCACAAATATAAAATGCATACATAGTATTTGACCCGAATGGTTGACCAAACCGGAAGTAGACTATCCGGAAGTGACCACGGCCTAGTAGACCTCCCTGTATGTTCCACAGCTCTGCTAATGGCGGGTGACGCGGTTGTGGAGACAGACATGCGCAGTGTGCTCAACAAGGACCGCGCCAGGATCCACGAGCTAGTCCACCATCTTGAAGAGAAACTTAAGGACGCGAAGGTACGGCAGGATTCCACTCAGTGCTCAGCACAGATTATACAGGGTAGGGGCTGGTGGTTGTGGTGAGACAGGGGACATATGGCAAAACATATTCTGTATTTTAAAATAAGTTCCGAAACTCTTAAATCAGTGTGATATACTTAGTATTGGATGAAGACTTATCTAATTACATAATTTGATCCATTACACTATATGTATACTACTACTACTACTACTACTACTACTACTACTACTACTACTACTACTACTACTACTACTACTACTACTACTAC
>JAUTBV010060543.1:0-18529 GCA_032361325.1 Lepetodrilus fucensis
GGCTACCTACTGACAGGGTGGGTAGGCTACCTACTGACAGGGTGGGTAGGCCTATCCTACTGACAGGGTGGGTAGGCCTATCCTACTGACAGGGTGGGTAGGCCTATCCTACTGACAGGGTGGGTAGGCTACCTACTGACAGGGTGGGTAGGCCTATCCTAGTGGCTGGAATGGCCGGTAGACTTGATGTAACTGTCCTTGGTTTATACATTTTGTTCCGTCTAGGATCCATCCAACTCTGTAGGTTTCACCCAAACCAAGGGTAGCTATCTACCATAGCCATAGCTTTTTTTATAAGCCTAGTTAGCTACCTTAGGGTAGGATGGGCCTAGCTAGTTAATTATTGGTTGGAAAAGTCACTTTGCACTATATTAATGTGTATTATAATGACTTGAGTTTGCATACCCTACTTAGATATATTTCTGAGGGCTGGATTTGTCTAGATATCTACCCTAAGCAGGCTAAGGTTTTCCCAGGTTTTCATGTGGCTGGATATACTTTTTTAGTTTGCAAGGTTGTCAGCTCTTGGTTTTAGGAGTCATGAAGTAGTTAATCCATACATGCAAAGGATCGGCACCTCGAGGGAATCCGAAGTGGACAAAGTGGATTCAACTCATTATAATACTGTACTGTCTTTCACACCCACATACACAGGTTCCTTCATAGTTTACTCATGAGTACTCGTACGGACTCGTATTGACTTCTCCTGAGCATGTTTCTAGGACAGACTGCATATCTGTGTGTTTACAACGACACTTAACTCCACATTCCACTGACCAGTCAGTCCTGAGTTGTTATAGGAGATATACAACCCTGTAAGGAGGCACTACACCTAGTTTCTACTCCTCTCCAGCTGTAACCGGGTCTGTGACACCAAGCCCGGGTCCATGCTGGGTCCATGCTGGGTCCATGCTGGGTCCTACCTGGGTCCATCCTAGGTATTTGCTATGAAGAAATAATGACATGCACGATTATATTTTATTTGTATTTGTATTTCCAAAACAGGATATTTTGAACCAAAAATAAAACAAACTTATATTATTAATATTTAATAAAATAAATATTGAAAAATATTGTTTGAGATGTTATTTATAATTGAGGCTATATAATTATGTTGACCTGTGTGTTTGTGGGGTCGTTTAATCAGATACAAGTTGCAGGTGTTTCCGAACAAGCGAGATCACCTCAGTGCAGATTTCCCCGACTAATACTGCAATGTCATCACTATTGAGGTCCAATGTCATCACTATTGAGGTCCAATGTCATCACTATTGAGGTCTACATGTGTAAATGAATGTATCGTGGGAGTTGTTAACCTGCTCACTGCTGGGCTAATCACAACCACTGCTCTATGGGGCATTACAGGTTGACTCCAGCTGTCAGAAGGTTAAAGCCATAACTCAATTAATAGTGTAATGTTCAGAGAATGTGTCTCTGTCTCATAGTGTTCAGCACTGTAACCATATACATTTATTAAGGATTTATTATAATTAAAATGCCTTTTAATGTATTACCTTTTCAATTTATTACACAAAACTGCTATTGATTTTCCCCTCCTAATCTTTAGCTAAATTAATTTATCATTTACTACATTAATTTGTTGTTCTGTAATTCATGAGTTGGATAGAAGGAATTATCAATGGGAAACGATCAATCTAAATACCTAGGGAATATATTAAATAATAATAATAATAATTTAGACATTCTTTGTATCCTGAGGATTACTTCCATTATATTGCTACCCATCTTGAGTAATCGATACATTCATTGATTATTTTATTTATATATTACATTAGAAATATTTTCTTTGCCGGAAAATGATGATTTGCTGTGAAAATAATTAATTTGCTTCATATCTGTTGGGAACTAAATTCCTATGACCGTAGTAAATACTTGCTATCCCATTCACATGGGATCACGTTTAAAAGTCGACACACAGCCAGTTTAGGAGAACGTACAGTGCATGTTAATTCTACACCTGCTGTGATTCTAAGGATCTTCTGCCGAGCAATCCAATAGCATACCTCTGTCTGTCACCATTGTGTACCGTGAGATCAAATATATAGTCTCACAGAGTCTCATTCAGGACTACAATTCTCATTTTTAGCGCAACAGCGCAGAGACGATAGCAATTGTTCATGTTAAGGACATTTTCATATTTGCAAACAATCGTTTAAATTTGTTTTATCAGGCAGTGACATGGAAAACCCTTTATTGTAATGATAAATGCCAGTCTTTGTAGAGACACAGCTCTTTTACCAATGTATGTCTTGTTAGCTACTGAAGCTGCAAATAGGGATTAGCCAGTAAATGAGATTTAATGTTCTTTCTATAAGGTCGTGACCCTGGAATCCCTCGTGAATTGGGTCACAGTCAATGACAGTCGGAAACAGATTTGTTAATTGAGTTTAGCGGCAGTGATATACTCCTTGTGCATTTATCGATTTTTAAGTCTCTCATAACTCTATTATGGGTAGCTTGCTTTTTTATTAATTTTAACTGTTTTGTATGGAATGTGCATAATCTTATATGGTATTTGAGGTGACACTCAGTAAGTATAATAATATGTCTGTCTGTGACACCTAAAGTTGTGATTTTCTAAATTATTATATGGAAATTGAACTCGAGCCATCTGGGAGCCTATTCTCAAAACATTCTTATGATCTTCTTAGCCTAAGAACAGTTCTAATACTATAAATCATTAAATTAATGCGTCACTAATTTAATGCGACCTCTGGATTCTAGACCTAAATGCGACACCAATAAAAGTCTTACCTAATCTTACCACATTTAAACGCACAGCAATTAAATGTGACAATACGGTGGTCGCATTTTTCGCATTAATATTCTGCTCACATTAATTTCATGATTTACAGTATAATACGGATACAAACTATTATTGGGCTAAGAAATTCGTAAGAACATTTTCGAGAATAGCCACCCAGGTTTATAGTGCAACATGCTAACAAGTGCAATACCACAGTACGTGCCCCACGGATAGGGGATAGGGTAATGCACGGGATGACTGACAGTAAATGGGGAACACTGTCTTAGTTAGCATATTACACAACATTCACATGAACAGATGAATGAGATACTGCAATACTGAGATCAGTTTTCAATATCGCCACTTTGATCTCATGCTGAGCCACAGGCCTACCTGTGTACACACACACACCAAAGACACCCTCCACCTAGTGTCTTAGACCTGCATGAGACAATCTCCACCTGGTGTCACAGACCCAGACCCTCCACCTAGTGTCTTAGACCTGCATGAGACAATCCCCACCTGGTGTCACAGACCCAGACCCTCCACCTAGTGTCACAGACCCATAAGACCCTCCACATGGAAGACGATGAAACCCAGTATGGTGTCACAGACCCATATGAGACACTATCCACCTGGTTTCACAGATCCATAAGACCCTCCACCTAATGCCGCAGACCCATAAGACCTTCTACCTAGTGTCACAAAGGCAGGAGAAACAAACTCCAGCTAGTTTTGCACTCTTAAAACCCTCCCCATCTCGCTAGCCCTAAGATTATGAGTGTGATTTCATGCTCAACTCAATGGTTTGTTCACAAATCCCCATATAAAATCTGAGCGTGAGCATGAAATCGTACTCAAAACTTTTCATAATCTGTGGTTAGGTGTCACAGCTGGTGTCAGACAAATACCATGAGAAACTACCTCTAAGTCTTAAGTCAGCTACAATGTGTTGGTTTTTTTCTCGCTTGTGTGTAGTGAACAATTCAGTATGATGTCACCTCACTCGCATCCAAATTATCAAATGAAGGTTAGTTACTCAGATGTGAATAGTTAAAGGAGGTCTAATGTCATGAGACATTTAAAACAGCTCTGAAATTAGTAACTGACAATCAATCTGGTTTACTTAAAAATTAATATTGTATATCTATGGCAACATCAATGGTTTTTTGTGTGTGTGTGTGTTATTAGCCCATTTAATTGTCGACACAGAGTCATGTGTACCTGGAATACATGGCAGACAGATCAATATGATGATAACCTTCTGTCTGCTGACGGCAATTGGAGGTGCCCTTGTGAGCAGTGACTTTGATCAATTATACAACAAGTAGAAGGTTAAGAGAATACCTATGTAGACATGTTGTATTTAGACATGTTGAACGTAGACACACTGCATCTAGACACATTGTATGTAGACACACTGCATCTAGACACATTGTATGTAGACACATTGTATGTAGACACTTTGCATCTAGACACATTGTATGTAGACACATTGCATGTAGACACATTGCATCTAGACACATTGTATGTAGACACATTGCATGTAGACACATTGAATGTAGATACACTGCATCTAGACACATTGTATGTAGACACATTGCATGTAGACACATTGTATGTAGACACATTGTATGTAGATACATTGTACATACCGGTAGATATGCTGCATAGTATTTTGTAGACACATTTTACAATCTGAATTGTAAGATTAAAACCAGCAAAATATCTTTCCCTAATATTACAGGCACAAAGATATCTGGCATTTAAACTCATTACCATAAATAGTCGTTGGCTAAATGTATGTACTATGTATTTTTTTCTGTTACATTTCTGGTAGGATTCTGCTGGCTATTACTATACTGAAGCAACATTTACATAATTTGTTATGTCATGCTCAGCTAATTTGTGTTTTAAAAAAATGTGTATGCATAAGACCTCAAATAGATCGTGAATTGGTGACTTTGCACTATGTTGCCTACTATGTTATGTTGCCTATTGAGAAAACATGAAGCCGATTTATTTTTTCTCACTTCTCTGAATACCAGCTGTAAGATATCAACTGAAATTGAGAAAAACTATTTAAATTTCTGGAAAAAATAACCTAATAAAGTTACAATATGTCAAGACACAATGTTATCCTAATAATATTACTTTTGAAAAATAATTTGCATTCATTTTGACCGTAAAGTAGGACATGTGCTATATTTAGGTTGAGGTCAATGTACTTGTATCGTTGTATTAACAGCCCCGAGATTCCACTTGCCACTTGCGGCAGAATGTGTGTTATCATGACTGAGTTCACTGTTAAAACTGTCATTAAAACATGCAGCCTGCAGCTCATATAGTAATGGATTGCTTGCCTTTTCTGTTTGTAAACATGCAATTTAAAATTTTCCGAACACATATGGTAATGTGTTTTATCAATTGATAACATATTTATGCACACATTGTTTGCAATTGTTGAAATGCACATACCATGTGTGTATTAATTTTTTTGTCTGTCAACATTTCCACCAGAGACACAAGGAAGTAGCGATTGTGATTAATCAAGTATGGGTAAGGCTTAAACTTTTTATTATAAATAAGTTTTTATTATGACATCACATATCGATAAATGAAAATTGAAATTATTGTCATCTGATTGCAGTGTAATTAATCTATTTATGAAATTATGAAATATGTTTAATAATGTTATTATAGTATATTTCAATTTAATCTTGTATATAATTGTTAAACCATTAAGTGCCATTAAAATTGAAATGATGTACAGTATTACTCACATTTCTGTTAAATATTACATTTGAATCTTCTATTAACCAATTTTAATCTCCTATTAAGCAATTATAATCTCTTATTATCCATCTTAACAGGTTAACCCTCTCCATTCCACACAAACACTGTCAATATTTGCATCTTCTCATTCCGTTCTGCACGCTCTTAAGCGTTAATGATGTTATCAAGGAAAACTGCGGCCAATTCAAATTGTCAGTAAATGGACAGTGTCACTTTAAGAGGCTGTAAATCCCTGTCCAAATCCAGACTATAAACTACAATCCTATGTAAATACAGTTTGTCTTGTCCTAAGTGGTTCCACCCAATAGAATGAGGAGTGAGAAACTTAACACTTTATAATTAGGTGCCCCTACTGTGTCTGGATGTGCAGAATCTTATCGTCCCCCCTCCCCCCCCCCCCCCATGTCACCCCTCCTCTCCCCCTCAAGCCTTCAGTAAACTCTGTGTGCATTCCAAACACGGCAGTTCACTCACAGGTGAAAATAGTTCCTTCACCGTTGACCTCATGTCAGATGCGTGTGCTTGTCGCGGAGAATATGAAATATAGCTAGGATTTTGTCTAAATTATAATGTATTTTAACTACTCACTGGTGGTCTGTTTCCTTTGTTTGCAAACCTACCATAACATATTAGTTTCTGTTATTATGATAAAACTACTTCAAATTTAACATGCACATTCAAATTGACTCATCCGTGACTATTTTCATACTAAGCCGTCATTTGTGTTGAAGATTTACATTAGTTTACTGTTGTTCATGATTGTAATTTGGTGCCAATGTTTCTTTGGTTTGTATTATCTAGCTATGCTTACCATATTTAGAGAAAATATTTTAATTGGTAAAGGCATTATATTACAATAAAAGTTGTATTTTGTAATTAAATATCACTTAATGAATCATCAGAATGGCATGTACATCCTTTCCTGTTGCCATGAACACCATTTGTTACCATAAACATCAACTGTTACCAATAAAACTAAACTGTTACCATGAGCACAATTTCAAGGCATTTGTTACCATAAACATCAACTGTTACCAATAAAACTAAACTGTTACAATGAGCACCAACTGGTAAAATGAACACAAACTTCATCTATAGTCAATATAACCTTTCCAAAAATATTCATGTAATTGATAAAAGCTGCCCCCAGCACCTTCTAAAGGATTTTTGTCATTGTATATCATCACCAGCCGATGAACAATCCTTGTGACAAGAGTCAAGTACAGGTATCAGATTCTGTGTAGACATGGTAGAGCATATACCTGTGTATGTTTGTTTCTGTGCTGGCCTTTGCTTCAGGTGCCTGTGAGGTATGCGTGAGATTACCCAGCTGATTGATGATCTCAGATAGCAGATCTGTATCACCATACACAGCAATTATATTAAATCTATGACTGGATGGCAACACTCTCTGTTCCCATGTCAAACAGCAGATTGTACTGCGTTTTCTAACACTGTTGTTTGCAAACATTGGTAGAATACTAGTAGTGAAATTATTTATTTATTTTTCTTTCTGTGTCAACATTCTTTGTCTTTGTAATGGGTGATCCAACACTTATATTTGCTAATATTGGTAATATCATGAAATTATTTATCAGTATTTATTTATTTATTTTCATTTTATTTTTATTTGTTTTCTGCACTGCAATTCTAATTGCCATAGCTTGTTAATGTCCACAGTGTTTGACAGCCTCTGACTATCATACCAGTATGCAACATGTTCCAATTGGACGAGCATTATTGACATCACCTATGCATTCACCCATGCTTGATTTCATTGGTTGTAATATGTACCATCTATATCTATCATCCATCTGGTGGAGATCTGAATTGAAAGATTTATACGATGGGTGAAGATGTTCTGTACAAATCTCAATGTTGACAAAGGCTTGCTGTATAAGTCAAGCTCACAGATCCATATGGGTTTACTTTATAACAAGGCAGATAGCCACCCTAATTTATGGTTCTCATAACTTGCATAGAACTCAATGAATCAGGCTAAGTGAAAGTGAAAGTAAGATATGCCCGGTTGAACATCACCTATTGTTATTTCAGTGATGACCTTGTTCTAGATGAGCGAGTGTAATGGTGTTTGTATTTCATTCATACTGTCAACACTAGGGTATCAATGCCAGATTTAACAAATTTATATTTAGAATTAATATGATATGTCTGAAAAGAGTACAAATTATATATTAAAACCTTCTGAAACTAGTATAATGTTTCAATAGACCAATAAATGATATGATCTATACTCAATTCATAAAATGTCAGAATATAAGAACTGCATATAGAACATAACTCCACTTTGTTAGACCAGTCATGCGGTTTCTAATTGGGGCATCCCCTGCAGATATATAACACTGTAATATTTTATCGTGTCTGTTGTATGTTAGGAGACAAACAATGAACCATGTGTCAACATGGAGTGCCAGAAGCAAATCAGTATCAGTGAATGTGTGAATCATTCCTCATCCTCTTCAACGTGTTCAACAGCATACACTATATTTATCAATTATCATCTTACTTATTGTTTCATTAATGATAAAAATCATACCATAATCATGATATCATTATTTTCAAAAGTCAAACATCTCATTGAAACCGAAATTCATTAATCTCCAGTTAATGGTTTGATCACGTTTACCTGACAGCTATCTACATGTAAATCTCTGACTGTACATATGATGTCAATCTCGCCACTCTGAGTCGTCGCCTCCAGAGACGGGCAACCAGTGAATGTACACGGTGAAATAGACGACTGATAGTGATGTCGACAAGACTGGCTCATTTGATCAGCTGCCAATCAGCTGTTAATCAAAGAGATAAGATGTAACAAGGCTTATGGTCAATAGGTTATGGTTATGATGACATATGGCCACCTAAGGGCACTGTAAGCAAACCACTTTAATCCTGCTTGATATTTAAAGTGTTTTCATTCTATAAGGCATCCTGATATATTGAACATTTTGACATTCTCTATATTTGTATAAGAATAGTAATAACTTGGCAGCAACTTGTATGTGATGCTCAGCAATATACATGTATGTGTACTTATAAGCTTGCAATACATAATTGTAGAAGGCCTATAGACAGGACAGGATGGAGACAGTTCATGGGCATGTGTTTTAACTATACTACAATGTATAGACAAGAGAATCTGAGTAATAACAAGATTTATCCCACTAGACATCAAACAGTTATGACACTGCAGCCAATCCGGTTGTCTTTTTCCCTTCTCGGAAGCAGCTGACCACTCAGCTGCTCAGGTCATTCATTGACCACTGAGCAGCTCAGGTCATTCATTGACCACTGAGCAGCTCAGGTCATTCACTGACCACTCAGCTGCTCAGGTCAAGATCCTGGCCATTGACCACTCATGGCTCAGCTAGAGCAGCCAGCTGCGTTCTGACAGATAACCATAGTGGAATTATTGCTGACCACTATAATCAGCTGCCTTCTGACTGACAGCAATGTTGCTGCCCACTGCAGCCAGCTGACTTCTGACTGTCAGCTTCAAACTGCTGCCACACATCTAGCATGGTAGGATCATCTTCTGTCCGCCCACTGTCAGATCAGCCGTTGACTTCACGTTTCTTACGCCTGGCTTCTCGAAACAAACTTAAATCACTACAAGTCTGACTTTTTACTCAATTCATAACATCTTCATTTCTTGACAGTTATTAACTGGGTTTTAAAGAGCTGAGTTCTTAGTTTTTTTCAAGGAATCTGGGCCTGGACCATCTACTGACCTGTCATAACTAACCCTCTGTGACTCAGTAGGGTCTCCATGAGGGGCTGGCTGGATTCAGCCTCTGACACTTCATGCTGTAACTGTTGGAATGATTTTGAGATATGGTAGTTTTACCACCACAGTATAAAACACTTGAAATGTACTAAAGGAAAATTGATGTAACTATTGATATTCTCTAAACGGCACATTTTTCCATCATGTTCAAAAAAATATGACACTTGGGGAAAAAATACCCAATAAAATTTCAATGTGTGTTGGAGTGTTGTTGTCCATATATTTCTGTCCAATAGATAGTTCTGTGTGCACACACATATTTCTGTCCAACAGATAGTTCTGTGTGCACACACGTATTTCTGTCCAATAGATAGTTCTGTGTGCACACACGTATTTCTGTCCAATAGATAGTTCTGTGTCTACACACATATTTCTGGCCGTGTCGTCATGCTGCCAGGTATGCATGTGACCCAGCAGCTTCACAGACACGTGTCATAATGTACGTGGATGAAAACAACTTGTTTGAAGGCAAGAGCCATGTCAATGTCTCAGGCCACTGTTCAAATGGAGGGAGGCCCTAGGGGTGTCTATATCAATACTTTGTAGGTGAACATCGACATCTTAACGCTGGCAATATGACGCCATGCAGGTATTGACTCAGAAATGTATATTTGTGATTTAACTCAGAATTGTTGACATAAATGCCTTTTGTTGAAATCAATCTGTGAAGACAAATTTAATTATTTAATTTATTTCATTATTAATTTAAATAATGTTATGATATAAATATTTTATTTATATATTTTTTTTGAAATACTTGCATAAATGCAATCAAATTGCATAAAGTTTACTTCCTATTGTCATATAAGGGAAGTAAGTATTGTGTGGTGTGTTTATAGTCATATATGGGAAGTAAGTATTGTGTGGTGGGTTTATAGTCATATATGGGAAGTAAGTATTGTGTGGTGTGTTTATAGTCATATATGGGAAGTAAGTTATTATGTGGTGTGTTTATAGTCATATATGGGAAGTACATGTATTAACGTATTGTGTGGTGTGTTTATAGTTGTAAGCTGTGGTGGTAGAGCTTCAGTGGTAGACCTCGGCATGGCAGACACTGAGCTGATAATACACTGCATGCCGTGTCACAGGGACAACCATACATAATTCATGTACTTTCCACATAAAACTATTTCCACTCTAAGCACCTGTCATGCTGCACATTCCTGGACATGTTGACATATACCCTCAAATCTCCCCTCAAACCCTGGCCCTCTTCCACAAGCACTTCATCAATGTTACCTCACCAGACGTAGGTATTAGCTCACTTCATATATTATCAGCTGGTTGAGAACTGCTGTCCAAACACTGTATAGCTGTAGTAATGTGCACTGACTTGCCTAGCTACACTCCAACAGAGGAACACCATCTGCATAGCTGTACAGTCAGAGGAACACCACCACCTGCATAACTGTAGTCAGAGGAACACCACCTGCATAACTGTACAGTTAGACACCACCTGCATAGCTGTACAGTTAGAGAAACACCACCACCTGCATAGCTATAGTCAGAAGAACACCAACTGCATAACTGTACAGTCAGACACCACCTGCATAGCTGTACAGTCAGAGGAACACCACCACCTGCATAACTGTAGTCAGAAGAACACCACCTGCATAAATGTAGTCAGAGGAACACCACCACCTGCATAACTGTATAGTCAGACACCACCTGCATAGCTGTACAGTTAGAGGAACACCACCACCTGCATAACTGTATAGTCAGACACCAACTGCATAGCTGTACTGTCAGAGGGATACCACTCGTGTCCCTGTACAGTCACATCAAGATGATGCTCACATAGCACAAATGTCAGACTTTCACCTCATGTAGATGTATAGTGGAATATAATCCTATATCTGTGAGATACAGTCTGCAATGTTACTTACAAGACAATATCGCCACCACTAAAACAACTTCCACAATAACTACTACATTTACTACTACTACTACTACTACTACTACTACTACTCCTGCTGCTGCTGCTGCTGCTGCTGCTGCTGCTTCTACCACCAACAACAACATTAATGCACAGACTATTCTGTCAATATTTCCTAAATCTATTTTCAGATGCACATACAGACATCATTTGCTCATCGAATTTGCAATCGTCAATTGTAATTTATAAACCTCAACGATAATTATTGTTCTAGGAGTTAGACATTTGCAAAGGGTACACTTCACCGAGAAGCACAACCAAATAATGGTGGTGTACAAAAAGTCATAACCCCTTGACTACAAAACAGCAACAGACACTTTAAGCCTTGTTCAAATATTTCTGCAGGAGGTATGTAAGAGAAATCGTACATCGCTGTGTTTGTAGTGGCTTCCCAGCCAGACATAGACATATTATCAGCAAGTCGTGGGTGTTAGACAGAAACCCACTTAGAGCATATGATTAGGCCTCTACAAACGTATTGTTATAGTCATCATTTTCTTTATTGTGTATTTTAGGCTTAACTGTTTAAAGGGACAATACCAGAATTTTTTCAAACTGAAATGAAACTCGTACTTTGTAAGAAGTATTAAAATTAGGTTAATATTTAAAGTAGTATTTGTGATATAGATGTGGTATTTAGTGTATAAGTTCCTATAATCAACTTTTGATACCAATTGAAAAGAATTCCCAATATGCAAAATTCTTATGGTAAGACACTAACTAAATTTTTCATTTAGACAAGGGTTCTATATAATATAACATTCACTGAATGTTGTTCAATGACCATCACTTGTTTATTTATTATTTATCTTAATGCCTGGCAGTAAAAGAGGAAATATATGATTTTGCAGAATTTCTGCTAATGTGGTGTGTTTTTAAAACGATACACTGTAGGCTTAACTAATAATGTATATGCTTTAGTGTAATTTCAATATGTTACTGTTATCTTGCATAGTTCTACTATCTAAAGTTAGTCCAGAATAATTCTGGAAATTCTCTTGGCATCCCGATATGACCTGTCTATGACCTTGATGACCTTTGCACTGAAGATTACTCTGACCTCTTCTGGTCAAGGAAACACTCAGTATGTTTACTGATGTGGAAGATTATTAATTGAGCAGTTTTTGAAAGTTTGAATCAATGTTTATGATTCATTTTCTTATTTTAACGCCCGGATAACAGGACAATGAGTACAAATCCTGATACGAAGTCGGAGCTCCTTGACCGCAAACTGATATATTATTTTAAGTGTTTAGGAGGCGACCGTGTCTTTGTAATACGAGAATCAGGATTCCATGGGTTAATGAATTATCCTAAGGCAAGTATTCTACAGGGCATTTTAGTAGCAAGTGGCAAGAATGCAAATCTGTAGTACAAATACCTCTAACCTAACTTTGATAGGGCTTCACAAAGAATACCAATTATTGGAATAAGATTAAGAAAACTGTCATACATTACTGAATGATCTGAAAATAAGGTCTCTATGTCAATATGAGAACATTCAACCATGCCCTACTTCTGTTGAGTATGAAAAACCAGGTGACAAAAATATTAACCCATTTCTTTTGTTAAAATAGGATAGCTATCAGCCTCACTCGAAAGCTTGCATTCAATGTTAAATAATTTGAATGCACAAAATAAAAAATGATTTAACGTGAGTCAGGCCCATGAAAAGCATTTGACTTTTCCATGTGCATGTCGTTCCGATGTTCGGCGACATCCCAAGGCGGCAGATTATTACGGAGCGCGATGTCGTCTCACCGGTGAGTGAGTGAGAGGGTCGGGTAGCACTTTGTCGAATTCTCTACGCAATTGCCAACGTGGAATGTGGAGAGTGTGTGATGACGGAGAGTGTGATCTCGTCTATCTGAAGTGGGTTTCCCCTCATTGTAGAAGGGTGGGTGCACCACAAAGGAAAACATACTTACAGTGTTGGTGACATCTACTTGTATGAGTTCTGGCCTCCTCACCAGGATGGGGAACGTGTCTTTGGGCTTTGATGCCGGAACAAACTATTTCATTCATGGTGGGCAGTGAAATATTTGTTCAGATACTTTTTTAACACTATGCATACTGTAGATACTGAATGTATATCATTGGTTGCAATTTAATTCATGACATTGTTAACACCTACATAATATGTGTATCTGATCAATATCAGCCACACTTCACTCTGTTTATAAGCGATTCTTTTTCTTTCTGCGGATAATGTTCAAATGGAAAAAAACACAGGAAAGACTAGCACAGTGGTTAGTGTGGGCTGAGTAGTGCCACAGGTTCTGGGTTTTATTCTCTGCAATGAAGATCATTTCTATATACTAGTATGCAGGGAGAAGTATGGTCAAAGTCTAACACTGGTATGTTAGTAATTGGCCCAAGTCTGTCTACGCTGTCAGACATCTAAGGTGTCGAGGGCTCTAAAATCACCCGGCCCTCTCAACATTGAGAATCACAGCAGGACTCTCATACCATATTCTGTAGCATTTTTCCGTCTTCTACCCTATTCATCTTGCTTGGTGGGGTAGTTAATTTCTTCTCTTTGACAAATTCTGTAACTAGTCTGAGCATGTCTTTACGAGGACACACATACACCCCCTCACACATCGTGTATCAGTCTGGGTCTCTACACACAGAAGAGCTATTGTCATACAGGATGTGGATACGCATGTGAACAGAAAACACCCATAGATTTCCAGATCCTAGTTGTGTTATCAAGCGACCATTGTTTATCATTAGCCATGTGGAATATATTCTAGCAGTCAGTTGGTGTAATGGGAGCATTGACATTCATCCATTTATAAATATGCATATTAATATCTATATCAACTTAGATTGTGTGTCAACCATTGCAGGTTTCATCCTTTCATTGACAAGCCATGAAAGTGAAATAATCTTGAAAGCAGTTATAAATTCCAATAAAAAAATGTACAGATCATCATCATCATCATCATCGTCATCATCATTATCATTATTTTTATTATTATCATCATCAATATCATCATTATCATTATCATTGTTGTTATTATTATTATTATTAGTATCATCATTTTCATTGTCATTTTTATCATCATTATTATTATTATTATTTTTATTATTATCATCATTATCATTGTTAATATTATTATTATTATTATTATCATGTTATTATTATTGTTATTATTATTATCATTATCATTTATTACTATTATTATTATTATTATTGCTATGAAATATTGAATGAATATGATGAGATCAGTTCTGTATGACTGTATGTTCGCTGTATAATTTCCCTGACTCAGTCGCAAAGATTCCCGCAGCAACGTTAAACTCCATATTCACTCACTCCCTGACTCAGGTAATATTCATATCACAGTATCACAGTATCACCTATTCTCTTGTGCAGGTGTAACAGAATAAGAATGATTGCAATATCATGTCAAATCAAGCAATCATTGATTAGTGGATATTTGAATGCTTGCTAATCAATTGTTAACAGTGCTTCCAGTGACTTTGTTGATTATCCTCTCGTATTGCCTAAATTACAAGTCGATTTTGAATATGGAATGTTTATGCCCATTAAATGTACAATACAGGTATCTATAATGGATTTAGATTTTGTTTAATGAACAGTGAAAAGCTCTTTGACTGGTTATAATTGAACGGCAGTGTTGGGTTATTGATTAATTGCATTTGATATTCTTTTTGATATTGTGTTGATTGGGTAAATATGAATACAAACAACTACATAGTGGTGAAAGTAACAGTTGTGTAATCAATAGTAATGATTGAAAATCATCTAATGTTGGTGTAGCAAATTATATGTTTTTGAACAAGTCCTCACTTGATGATTCATGAATCATTCTCTGCAGAATGTCATTTGTCTAGCTAAATGACATTTTCTTAGAATAACATGAAGCATAAGTGAGATCAGACTAGTAGTTAACTATCCTGGAATCCATCGTGTTATTATGATATTTTATTGAGAAGTAGTCCTTTCTATTAGCATTGCACTGGGTATTTAGAATTTCATATAAAATTAATTATGAGTTATATTCTCAATATGAATATTGATAAACAATATGGAATAATAGTTTTAATAAATTTTGGGGAGAATTGATTTCCTTTTATATTATTAATGCTGTCCATTTTCGGCAGCATAGAATTGTATTAAAATACTGTAATTTCATTAGTTATATCTAAATTTTATATATTATTTTCTATGTAATTATATGTATATCATTATCCTTTTTATTATTGTAAATTCATATGCTAACTTTATGAGAATCGTTACCTAAATATTGTATTTTATCACTAAATCATGAGTAAACTAATTAACCTTTCATATTTGTGTATTATATTGAAGAGGTTGCTAATAGCAATTCTACACAGATCATGTTAACATAGCAATGCTCTATTGATAGACTATGAAAGGCGTTCAATAGACATCTTAAAGTGACCCACCTTGTAATTTGGCCGTTTGTTTGCCATCAATTGAACATTATCCACTGTTCCTTTCTGTTGGGGCTTTTTATCTTATCTGTGCAAACCTATTGGCATACATCTTATGTTTGCTCGAATCCACCCTGATTTACCCACATACTACTGCCCATATCAAATTTCCTCCTAGATTATATCATCATTATATTTAGCTACTCTGTTTGCTGTGTCAGGGTTATATATACACCTAATAAATTGTGACATTCTTTAGATGTCCTGAGTAATGTCTAATGTGTAATGTCTAATGTGAGTCAAAATGTTTGACAGTGAAGTCTCCTATGTAGTCCAAGTGAGGACATTCACTGAGAATGTCATTGTTAAAGGTGCAATGGCATGTTTCATATCTCAGGGTCTTCGTATATTATGGGGAAAATATTCCCACTACAAATCATTCACTCTCTCATAACTCAGGAATTACTTGGAGCTACAGTTGTAATGTGGAGAGATAGGAAGGTGATGTTGGCTGTTGAAATCTCGTATTAACATTAGAACATCATGCTGACCTTGAAACATTGTATTGACATTACAATATTGTACTGACATTGAATATCATACTGGAATTACAAGTGGATTATGACATTACAACATCATACTGACATTGAAATATCATACTGACATTACAATATCATACTGACATTGAAACATCATACTCATATCAAAACATAATCATAATGACATTACAATATCATATTCATACTGACATCACAAAATCATACTGAGATTACAACATCAAAATGACATTAAGACATATCACACTGATACCAACATTACAACATCATACTGACATTGGAACATGTAGGTGTTATCACAGACTAAACCATGGTGTATACAGACTCGACCTACAGCGTGATAATGCTGACTAATAACACAGATTGGTAAGAAATTGAGCATGAAATAACCTGGTAGTGAGCAGCAGAATAAGTAGATTGGATTCCACCGATCAGCATACCACCTTTGTCATATCACCATACCATAAAGTGATCATAATGTCATGTTGTCCATGACTTGTTCAATCAAGATGATACGCTTGACGTGGTGTTCATTCAGAGTATGACATAGGGCTTGATGCCATTTAGTACCTGCTCATAATGCGTGTGATGACATTATTCGGTGTGGGTTATGTGACACATGTCATTATCTGAACATTGTTTGCCCACAGAAATGTTTTTAATATATATGAGTTGAAGAACTAGATGTCCTATGCTATATAACAGTGCTTTTGTATTTATCCTGTGGAGAGAAAAGTAAAGCAATACTAATTTGTACTTGTAAATTGATATGTGGAATAAAGTGGATTACTTATATTTAATATATGTGTTACCAGACATAATAGACTGCTGCCAGATAGATGATGTGTAGTACTATGCTACCAGACATATCATTGTACACTGCTACCAGTTAGATGATGTGTAGTACTATGATACCAGACATATCATTGTACACTGCTACCAGACAGATACTATGCTATTAAACATATGCTTGAAATGTATGGATGAACGATACCTGCGGAGACATAACACAACAATTCACTCAGTCAGTGCATTACAGTGCTACCAGACAGTGTCCAATACTATACCAGACAGTGTCCAATACTATAATACCAGACAGTCCAATACTATGCTACCAGATGGTGTCCAATACTATGTTACCAGACAGCTGATTGCAGACTGATATCAGACAGATGCTAGCAGACTGCTACCAGATGGATGAGAGTAGACTGTTACCAGACAGATGCTAGCAGACTGCTACCAGACGTATGAGAGTAGACTGTTACCAGACAGATGCTAGCAGACTGCTACCAGACGGATGAGAGTAAACTGTTACCAGACAGATGCTAGCAGACTTTGTTGGCACACCTCGTACATGGTCCGGTAGTTAGCTCAGTAACACGGTGGTCACCATGATCTAGGTTTACTCCACACATTCTGTAATATTTGTTCAGCTAACATCACTGAGCTGTGAGACAAGGACACAGACTGGAGTCAGTTGGTACAGCAAGTCTCACTCTACGGCCCCTCTTAGGGACATTTAAGGGATTTTAACACTAATGCTATCTGTAGCCTATTAGCATTTTGCTGAGTGACTTTTCATGTGACATAGGGACATGACATTTACAGTAGACGTATAAACATGAAGCTGAAGTATACCTTTCAGGGGTGGGAGTGGGGATTGGTGTAGGGGGGGTCACTGATCAGGTCCCGAGATTACGAAACCTTTCTGAGTACTTTTTTGAGCATACCATGTGAGTTGAGCACAAAAACTTACTCAGAAAAGTTTAAATTCCATACTTCATTTATTAAAATAATAAATCATCATTTAAATCTATAAATGAAATTTAAATCAGATTATTCAAAATATGACATTTTTTACACATATGGATACCAATTTAAGATATGCTTCTTCATTACTAGATATAAGATAACATACATATTTGCAATTCTGTTGTATGTGAATCATGTGTCAAGCACACTTTGAAATACATTAGAACTTAAAATGGACTGTTGGGTGTTAACTTGCATATGTTATTTACATACAGACATGATGGTACATAATGATATACATGAAGTGTCACCCCATTATCACAGTGTTTCCTCATTGCTATATACCCATGCATGTACATACAGACAGCCATGTATAATGTGTTGTGTTGTGTTGTCCATGTATAATGTGTTGTGTTGTCCATGTATAATGTGTTGTGTTGTCCATGTATAATGTGTTGTGTTGTCCATGTATAATGTGTTGT
>JAUTBV010060654.1:0-19972 GCA_032361325.1 Lepetodrilus fucensis
GAGCGATGCACCTGTTTATGGTGTAGAGACCCAAACAGGTGATGACCAACAAGCTGCCTGTTGCATTCCGATCCAACAGTAACAAAAATCACTCATACCAGTACATTCCATACACTCTACAGTGTACACTGCAATGGCTAAGTTGCTTACCAGAGCGATCTGGACAAGTAATTTACCCGACCCGGTGTTGCAGCACCGGGTCATTTTTATGAGCTACTTTATGTTGCTAAATTCTTAGCAGCTACAACTCGTTTTTATGACACATCACACATGATACCTGTGTTCCCTTACTAAGATTTACACGGAAGTTCTTCACTTCTCCATTAGGACACAGCGACCCTTTTTCACATTCTTCAATCACAAAGCTACGATCAACAGAAACCCGTGATAACACCGTTCCTTCGCCATTTTTACCATGACACGTTCGACATGCATTGGGGTTATTCTCTGCAAGATCTTCATGCCCACCATCAGCAAAGCGCGTACCTCCAACAGGGTGCATACCATGTGGCCCGCCTAAAGTAATTCCCAGCGAACCATCTCATGACAACTTGAGCATTCGGCAGTCGCGCCGCTATGACCTTGAATCTGCTTCGAGGCAAGGTTGTCATTAGATAACGGATTGGGATTTGGCCAGATAGCATGTGTACTGCCGTGACAACCTTCACACATCACACCACCATGCCCTTTGCCGCTATTATCATCATTTCCACTTAAGCGATATAAGCTTTGATTCTCTGCAAAGCGGGAGTTTGGTGCCTCAATGGGCGTTGCACTACTGTCATTGCCTAAATAAGCCTGAGCCAGTCGCAAGCCATCGCTGGAGACAAGAGAACCTGCTGGATGACCTGGATTCAAGGCATCACCCGTATGACAAGACTGACACTTAGGCTCACTCACCCAAGGTACACGTTTAGCCAGATCAAGCCCCGCACCTGTTGCCAAGCCGCCACTAAAGTCATCCCCAACCTGCTTCATATTACCATGGCAATCCTGACAAACTACGCCACCTGCAAACATAGCCCCTCGCAAACATTGGGTTTGTTTTCCTGGGTGACACTGGTAACAGGTTTCATTTAACACGCTTAATTCAAAGTTATTCACCGCACCGCCGCCAATACGTTTGGCATCATTCGGTGCTGGCATATCAGGGAATAACGGGCTGCCATTAAACTGATAATCACCGTGGGTAAAATGCATAGCGCGTGACATGCTGATATGACGTGTTTGCTGCCTTCCTTTTATACCCTGTTGCGGCTCATCAACTGGGCCAACTTGTGCAAGATCTAGTGCAGGTGTGTAGTGACACTGGGAGCACTGAATGGGTGTTTGGTTAGCCAGACAGTTAGGATCACTAGGGTTAGCAGCCGCATTACAAACAGCTGCTTTGCCATCGGCACTACTGGTATATTTAGCGCCATGTTTGGCATCATGCAGCCTTAGAATATTGATCTTGGCAGCATTTTGCAGCTTCTCTGGCCCTGGTGCATTTGCTTCACTAATCACTTCAAAATTGACACCTGCAAACGAGCTTGCTGCACCATTTCCAGCATCATCGGGATCAGCATGGCAGTTCTGACAATCTGCTTCACTGGCAACGGGCAGTACTATATCAACGGATGCCAGATTATTTCCTGCCTTGTCTTTGGCAGCTATTTTCATCAATGGATAGGCATTTTCACGACCAGCATCATCCACAGGGAACATGGGAATCCCATCTGCTGCAAACCAGTTCACCCCTTGAATTGTCGAACCAAAGGGGAAGTTTTTAAAGAACGGCAGCGTACTATCATAGCGATCAAATTTCTGCGGATCATTGGCGGAGTAAGGCGACGCTATTCCTGGCATTTTTTGCTGGGCGGCTAATAGCTCGGGAAGAACCACGGGATCAGGAACAGGGATGCCAACACCCACAGCCAATGGCTCAAACAAGTCAAACACATTGACGGGATAGAGTATGCCGTAGCTCCTGCCTCCTAATGTTTTGCCATTGCTTTGTTGCCAGAAGTTGGTTTTGAAAACACCTGCTTTGTTTTTGCTGGTGGTGTTAATTGAATTCGCACCTGCGGGATCATTGGGGTTGGATGCCGCTGAATAAAATAGCTCGGCTTCCAGATCTGAAAGAATCCTTGGTGACGAGTTACGTGTGCCTCTTTGCACAACCTGCGCATGTACTACATTAAATGGCGGCAAGATACTCATGATTTGGTAATCACGATCTGCACAATGCATGCCTAAATCATTGGCAGCGAGGACTCTATAACCTCCTGTTGAAGCATTACCGCCGCCACCGCCACCATTGTCGTTGTCGCTGGACTCGCCATGATCATCACCTTTGTCACCATCGCCTTTCGAGGTGGATGAATTACCACCACCGCAGGAAACGAGCAATAGCGCTATGAGCGCAAATATTGCGATTATTTTATGATTGAGTTTCATCACTCTCTCCTTTGCTAAGTTGCTTACCAGAGAACAAGATTTATGTAGAGAGCGTTGATATTTAATTATCAGCCTAGTGTTGCAGCACTAGCGCCTTCTCATAGTTAAATCTCTTGTTCCGTATATTTTAAAGGGGTTGAACAGGGATTATTATCATATCCAAAACCCTTTCTACCTTATGATGACCTCCTAATCATCTTCATTCTCTCTTTCCAATCGGGTTGCTAAAAATCTCCCGTCACTTAATACACTTCCTTTTATTTCCAGCTTGTCTCCAACTTGTAAATCATTAATCGTTAATGAAGCACCATTCTGCTCATCTTCATCAATCATCAAGGTCGATGCATTAAGCACAATGATTCGGTTATTCACCACTAATTCATTGGCTGCAACATTGATACTTTGTATATTGCCTTCGACCTCACTAGCCGTTTCTGAATCCTCAAACGAAATTTTCTCTGCCACAATGACACCTGCGGCATTCACCGTTCCCTCTACTTCCAATAGACTATTTAGCGCAATATTGGCAGCTGTTCCCCCTTTAAACTCAGTGGCTGAAGTCGTTGTTACTCTCAAGCCGTTGATATCAAAATCAGTAGCCGAAACAAAGCGTGTAACCTGCCCTTCAATCTCAGCTTCTGTATCTTCTGACAGGCTCTGGTATTTATCTTCTAGCTCAACTTTGGTCGCAATCAGTGCATTGCCTGCGATGGCTGCATTGCTTTTTGCCTCAACAAACTGTCCATTTTGTATACCTTGAGCCGAGAAGCCTTCAAGAACAGCAGAGCTATACTCAACCGTAATACTGCCGATTGTAAATGTCTGACTAGATAGGTTTAGGTTGCTGACGGTGCCTTTTAGCTCATTTTCAGATTCACCTGTATTAAAGCTTGTCTGCTTTAAGGTGATGCTAGTTGCCGTAATCAAGCCACTGGCATTCCTGACACCCGACACTTCTACAATGTTACCTGCCTGTAGATCAGAGAGTAAATTAACTCCATGTAATACCGTTAGCTGATCAGTCTTAACAACCTGCCCCAGTACTTCGATAGTAAGGTTATCCGTTGAGGCTGCTGTGACCGAGCCTTCAAGGATATCTGTAAATGTCACCTGATTAGCTACGCCTGATGTACCATTGGCATCAACCTCACCATTGATAACAATAAACTCACCCACCCTGAATTCAGTCTGTCCTGATGATGATTGTCCATCACGTAAGAACGTCGCGTTATCCACATTAAAACGTACGCCATTCACCAAAATACTGCCAAAATTAGTAATTCTTCCCATGGTAAGACCCGTGCCACTAATCCCGCCTTCGGCAACTGTGCGATTACCACCACCTCCGCCACCACAAGCGAATAGAAAAAGGCTGATAACAACCGACACGATGACTGTTCTTGTTGAGTGCATATTCATTATTGACTTCCTCTATTCTGTGTTTCCAAATCAGCAGGTTGCTCTTCAAAATAGTACACACCCACACCAACCTTCATGGGGTGATTACTGGAAATATCAGGCTGCCTATCCATATCATGCTCTGCCAACCAGCTATTTAACTTAATCAACAGCTTTTGGTTTTCTGTAGCTGCCAGCTGCTTAAATTCATCAATATATTCAGCAGGAATCTTGTCGTAAGACACCTTGCGCTGAAACCGTGCAGGCATATCTTCCCTTACAATATTGTGTTGAATGCTCGATAACAGCTGCGACACATCTTCGCCGAGTACATCGTACTTATCATTCTCGCTATCTGAAGGGATATAAGCAGCACGAACCAGCTTAACCAAACCAGCCGAAGTTACCTCTACAGCTCCTGTACGAACCAGCTCATTCAACATTGCACGATAAGGCATATCACCACTATATCGGCTAACCAGTGCTTCAAAGCTTCCTTGCTCACCCTGAAGACTTAACGCGCGCGCCTTGCCTTGTTTATGACTAAATGCCGCATCACTTACCCAGCCACTAATCACACGTGTTGCCCTATTTTGCTGTGGATTTTGCTCTATTTCCAAAGCAGCTTCGCTAGCATTCTCCTTTCTCAACGCCGCCACATCCTTACGGGTCAGCCCCGTAATAATGGCAATTCTTGATGTAGTTGCCTTCTGATCCAAAGCGATAATCTCCTTCTCTGTTACCTCTATATAGGCTCGTTTTACCAGTTTTGAAAAGTCTCCAAAGGCAACATGATTGCGAAACATCAAACCAATGATCGGTTTTAAAATCTTGAGAATTGCGGCGGAAAGATGATTGTTCATTTTGGGATTATATTCCCAAACTAAGATTTAAACAAATTAATATTTTGCGGGGTCGCCACATCTATCATCAACCCCGTAAGCTTTCACGCGCAGTATCAACAGCATAGAAATCATTGATTTACCAATATACTCGTAAGCTGTTGATAAAACTTTTTTGTGAGCTTTGTTGAATCAATCTGTTATATAGCCTAGTGATTCTTTCGTGAACCGCTTACATAAGGAATTACTCAAAGAAATACGAAAGTGTAAGAATAGAGGTTTGGCTTTGGGTAGCACTTCATTTGGTGATATTCTCTTCAAGTAAAAAGATACTACTAGGTAAAGTTTACACTGACCCCAATTACCTGGGTGGAAGATCAAAAGGAGGATGGGCGCATGCAAAACGATAGGAATAAATTATGAATTTAAAAGAAGATTCAATTTTAGAAGCACCAAGCGATAATAGAATTAATGAGTTTGAGAAGTTCCATAAAATAAAACTTCCAAAGTCTTATATTAATTTTATTAAGCACTCAAATGGAGCTATACCAAATGAATTAACTATTAAAAGTGATGGTCAAGATAGACTAATTGAAAAATTTTTATGTTTACTTGAAGACCCTAGGTCGGAAGCGATACAAGGTCAATATGAAATTAGTGTTGTTATCGCACAAATAGAAGACCGGCTAACCGATGATGAAGACTTGATTGGTTCACGTATTATTCCTTTTGCTGTGGTATTTGGTGGTGATTTTCTGTGCATGGATTTTCGACAAAATAGCGACAATCCATCAGTTATTTTATGGGGTCATGAAGAATCTGATGAACTTAACCCTATAACTTATACGGTAGCAGATTCAATTGATAGCTTTTTAGAAGATAACCCGTAAGGCGTAACCGTAGGGTGCAATAGCGAAAGAAGAGAAAGGGGTCAAGTACCCTTTATTAAGATTTAGGCCGTCCTCGCTTTGCATATCCAACCTTCACACCCAGTAAGTCTTCTATCTGTTGTTTAAACTTATCACTGCCCAAGGGTGTTCCTGTTTGTGTTGTTTGTCGTATATCATTGATTAAGTTCTCACCCAAAGAATCCTTAAATAAATCCTTATAAGCCATTTGTCGCTCTGCTTTTGTTCGCCCTAAACGCTGATAAGTTAGGTAAGGAGTAACCAGTAAATCTTTCCCCCCAAAGCATTGGCAGGGTAACTTGACCAAGCATAATCACTGGCATCTTCAACCATACCAGCTCTAACAGGGTTTAATTCAATATAACGATAACAAGCTAATAAATAAAACTCACTATCAATGCTATTGGCCTTAAAGCGACCCTCCCAAAGGGTGCCAGTCTTACCATATTTATGATTAAAGTAAGGTACATACTTTCTACCAATCGCTTGAGATAACTTTGAAATATTTCTAGTGTCTTCTGCACTCAACAATATATGAACATGGTTTGTCATCAGGACATAAGCGTGAATATTGCAATCATGCAACTCACTCGCCTCTCTTAACCAGCTTCGATAGGCAAAAAAACCCTCATTATCTGCAAAGACTGCTTGACAATTATTGCCACGAATCACTCACCCCTTTTGTTCTAGTTCAGAGTTTCCTTAAGTAACAGTAAGCATCACACCAATTCACCAACAAACTCATTCACCTTATTACTAGTCAACAACAACTTATCCGTTGAGCGTGTCATAGCCACATACAACAATTTAGCTTCATCAATCTTTTTGCTATTTTTAGCAGGTAGGTAACCCACTCCTGAAACTGCAACAACGGGGAACTCCAAGCCTTTGCTACTGTGCATTGTCATCAATTTAACGCTGTTATCTGATGGTTTGAATTTCTTTTTCTGAGCTGAGCTACTTAACCATTGTGATGGAATGCCTTCTTTGATAAATGCTTGTTGGAGTTTTTCACCCATCCATTTATTTCTGTAGGTTACGCACATATCCGACCATGGGATTGAGCTGCCTGATTCTAGTTTTTTGAAAACATGGATGATGTAACGAATTTCCTGATCGTAATCTCCTAGAATTTTAACCGCTGGTTTTGGACCTTTTTTGCCTACTGATTCTGGCTTTATCAATGGGATATGGTCTTCATCACTACTCTCTGGTTTGAAGTATCTGCTTGCAAACTTGTAGGCAAAGCGAATGATTTCATCGGTATTTCGATAGTTCATGCGTAATACGGTTGTTCTTCCTCGCGCCTGAATGCCTACACTTGAAAGGCTGAAGTCTATCTTGCCTTTATCATTGTAGATGGATTGTGCATCGTCGTAGAGCAAGAGTAATGAGTCTGTTTCTGGGTCGACCATATTGGTAACTAGCTTTAGCCATTCGGGTTTAAAGTCGTGTCCTTCATCAATCATCACAGCACCATATTGACCTTTTGGAATATGCCCCGAATTGGTTGCTGAGATAACGGTATCCACTACCTTATCGAAGTAATGCTTACCTTTTCCACCAACAGGTTTATCTATGTTATAGAGCCTTAGCTGTTCACCACACCAGTCATGGAAGTGATAAACGCTAACTTTATTTTCTACCCCTTGATTGATGATCATTTGTTTTAAACGACCCGCCAGTGTGATGTTGTAGCATAGTACCAAGATGGGTTTATCTAATATTTCTGCCAAATACACACTACGATAGCCGAGTATTAGCGTTTTGCCTGATCCTGCAACCCCATGGATCACACGATGTCCATTACCCATACTTCGTGCTAGCTGTTCTTGTTGTTTATCCATAACATGCACGATTTCTGGAATGAGTTCATTCCGTTCGGGAAGTTGGGCATTTGTTTTTATCTCTCCCTTGTTGGCAAAGAGATCTTGGGGTGTTGGATTAATGCGTATTTCTGGGAATATATGCCAGCGTATACGATCTATCTGAGGTAGGGTTAAAGGTGTATTAAAGCAATAGTTGAACATATCCCAAAGCCGTTTCTGAAATTCTTCTGGGTCACTACTTTCTTGCATTTCATCTTTACAAATAACTTGATGTAATGGCAGTACTTCACCTAGCCTTTGTTCATTAAATTGTTTACGAGTGATATTGCTCAGTACTACTCCGTAGCCATATGGCAGAATCAATTTACCTTTGTACTGCCCCTGTTGATGTATCAGAAGAGGGTCTTCAGATAGTTTATTTATGAGCGGAAAGGTACATTGTCTTGCTTGTTCTAATGGGTTTACTACTGTTTTACAGCCTGAGTGGGTGAAGATTGTTGCTTGTGATTTGTTGATGCTCTGGATAGTTTCGAGCTTCCAGTCTTTTACTTCTAAGAGCAGTAATCCACGTAGAGGATGGAGAATGATGAAGTCTGTATAGCGTTGTTGTTTACCCACAGGGAGTTCGTACCAGCATAGGTAATCATCTTCAAGTAGTTGTTCTAGTCGCCGCGCAAAACGTTTTTCGCCTGCTTGCATTTTGCTTAGACAGCTATTTAATGATGGTATTAGTGATGCCATCGTTTCCCTCCCCTTTGTAAGAACTTTACCAGATTCAAGGTTATAGCAATAACTTGATCAAATTGCAGTGTATTCTCTTTATATTGGACGGTGTAAACTTATCCGATCTACTGCATCTATGCTCTTAACAATGCAGTGGAAGTGACACCTAAATTTTGGCTTAAAAGTATATAAATGAATTTCAAACACTGGCTACTACAAATCGGTAAATCAGAACGTTCTGCATCTGGTAATTCTGTGGACACAAAACTTAATTGCCCGTTGTAAACATCAAGATGGTCTAACTATTAAATTCAATATTAGTGCTGTCATGGTTGGTTCCCCTTTGAGAAGTCTTCGGGTGATACGACGTTAATTCTGGAAAGGATAATCTGCTCTTTTCAAACCACGTAATTTTCCTATTACGATACACTGCGATTATTCTTCAACGGCTCTTAATGCATAATCCAACAGGCACTATTCATTTGATTGTTTTGCAAAACCAACAACTCTGGAAATTGAAAGATTTCACCCGAGTTATTAAGTACATGAAAGAACTAAAAGCCTCACTTTCTGAGAGAGTTTGACTAAGCAGCTAGCTTTGTTTCTATTTCCATGGAAAATCTCCAGATATTAGATTAAAGCGGTTTGTACGACTTGGTATGATATTTTTATCAGGTTAACCCATTCATTTCTAGAAATGCTTCAACCTTTTGAACATCTTCTGGTACATCAACTGCGATAGAATCAACGAAGGTTTCTTTCATTTTAACCTTGTAGCCCATATCAAGGAATCGTAGAACTTCAATATCTTCAAACTGTTCATTGATCGTTTTATTTCGACTTGAGAATATATCTAATGCTTTTCTAGTGAAGCCATAGACACAAACCTGCTTTTTAAATACTGGCGTATCCACTGATTTACTGAATGGCACACCTAAGCGAGACATATACATCAGCTCATCACGCTCATTAACGATCACTTTAATAATCGTATTACTTTGCGTTTCGGTTTGTGAGTCGATTTTCTTATACAGATTGTAGGCAATATATTTATCGCCATTCTCTATATATTCTGCAACTAGCTCATCAATACTGGCGGAGTCAATAACGGGCTCATCTCCTTGGATATTGACGTAAAGATCGTAATGTTCTGTCTTTGCTACTTCGGCAATTCTATCGGTTCCTGTGAGACAATCTTCACTGGTTAAAACAACGGGAATATCTTCACTTTCACAGTATGATCTTATTTCTTCACTATCTGTCGCCACGACTAACTTATCCAGAAGTTTTGATTGATTGGCTTGATTGTAGGTTCTCTTAATCATGGGAACACCCTTAATATCACATAGGGGCTTACCTTCGAATCGGGTAGATTTGTATCTGGCAGGAATAACGCCTATTACTCTTAAATCAGGTGATTCTTTAAAAATAGAGGGTGTTATAAAGTCTATATCTATGGAGCTTTTCAATGTTTGCAAGGCGGCTTTTAAGGCTTCATTTTGCTCGGCTATTGCACCTTGATCAAGGATAATGCTGGTTTCATCATAGCTGTAGTTTTGGGAGTTATTTAAGCTATAACCATCCAGACCTGCCACTTCTACATTTTCTACACCGCTATCAATCAGGTGATTCAGCGCGACAATGGCAACATTGGGAATAAACGTATTAGCAGTAAATACTAATTCTTTAAAATCAAGCACTACAACTGGAGAGTCTTCTGCAAAAATATTGCTCGTGATAATGGTTTTATCGAGAGGAATTTCACCATGAAAACTATCAAATCTCTTTTGGTTAGAAAATAGATAGTAATCACAATCTGACTCTGGCAGCTTGTGATTAAGCCCTACTGTTATGTAGCTATCGTCCGCTATTCTTTGATCAATAAGTTCTTTATGGCTTCTGATGCTATTACCAGAGGCTACTAGTAGTATTTTTTTATCTGATGGAAACTCCCACTTACCTTGTATGGCACTTTTTACCTCAAGGAGAGATTCAATATATAGTCTTTCTATCAGTTCTTTATCAAAGGAAGCTTTCTTTTCTTCGGGTAGTCTATCAAGCACCCTTCTAACGCCAACGATATGGTTGGTATTTTTATTAATAAGATAGGTTGCATAATTTGGATGACAGTTTGATGAGGCTGAGAGGAATTGTGCCGGAGCAAATCCCCAAGGAGATTTCTTCATCAAAGAGCTTAAAAACATATCAATCACTTCGAGTAGCGGCAAAGTGTTATATTCATACTCAAACGATTTATTGAGGTAGTCTGCTATAAGTTCAGTATTTAAGTTTCCAGCTCCTCTGCCTACGCCATGAATACTGGAATCAATAATAATATTTCTTTTTATCTTTGCTGTACACATGCTAACGGCATTTGAAAACGCAAGCTGCATATTATTGTGGGAGTGATAACCTACCGAGATACTTTGATTGAGGTTGTTGTTAGCGAGAATCAGGAAGTTATTAAATTCTTCGAGGGTCATTGAGCCAAAGCTATCTACAATGTAGAAAGCATAAATATCAAGCGTATTAACTTTTTCAATCATTGAAAGAAACTCAATATCCCTATAGTTCTTTGTCACCATAGGTTGAAAATAGAGTTTGTATCCTAGCTCAATGATTTTTTCTGCATCTTTTAGTGCATCGTCAAGCGCTTCTTTGTGAAATGCAAAACGAATGCCGTCTATGGCTGTTTCACTTTTGGGTTTTAGCTGGCTAATATCATAATCACCACGATTAATCATAACCACTTTCTGAGCACTGCACTCCACTTCACTAAGCAGACCGTCAATAACATCTAGATTGGAGAAGAGCGTTGAGTTTTCTTGTAAGCCTTTATTCTCATCTAGATAACCACATTCAATAACATCTATTCCAGAGTCATTCAGCGACGTTATAATGTTTTTTGTCTGTTCATTGGTGAAGCTCCATTTATTAATGTAACCACCATCTCTTAGCGTACAATCTAGTATCTTTATTTTCATTTTTATTGCCTGTCTGGAAACATTTGCTTTATTTTTAGTATTAGGTGCAATTTACTTATGTAGTATGTCACTTAGCTTTTTGCCCAGTGACATAATATTATTCTTGATGGTAACTCTGATTTAGGAGACGGTTTCAGCCCAATATAGAAAATACTAATGATCAGCATCTCAAACAAGGGTAAAGCCTTGCCTCCGATAGTATCGTGAACTTGTTCAGGATTTTCTTAAAAAATCTGAACAAGCCTAACATCTCAGGAAGTGAGCCTTTAGAGACTGTGCAAGTATTCTGGGACGAAAGAAAAATGAGGAAAAATTTTCCAGAATTTGTTCAAAAAAGAGGCTAATAGCTAGCTATTGGCTGAGTTTTTTAACAAATTCCGGGGAATTTTAACCATTTTTATGAGTTCCATGAATACTTGCACAGTCTCTTTAGGCTTGCCCAAAATGCTGATTTCTTATGTTTTAATTGCGGGGCTTCAGATTAATCAGAGATTCCTTAAGCTGCTTTTTTTCTTTGCTTATTTTTTTGTGCCTTATTCTGCTTATTGCCTTTGATATTCATTACAGGCTCGGCATTTTGTTCGGGCTTGGTTTTCTGTTCTGGTTTAGCTTTCTGTTTGGGGTTAGGTTTGCTTTTGATATTTTTCTTACGTTCTTGCTCACCTTCTTTTTTAGCCTTTTTCAAGCGTTCTTCTACGTCTGTGGGGTGATAGAGTGGCTGACCTCTATCAATCATACTCTCACGTTCTTCAATCACATCGAGATAAGATCTGTAATCTAGATATTCATTAATTCGAGAATCAGGAGAGCAAGAGATTGTTTTAATACCATGATGCTGACCTTCTACTGAAAACCATCGTAGCCATTGGTGAATCTCGTCATAAAGACGCTGGGTATCTTTGCGTTTCTTTTCTGTCAAGCTGTCTACTTTGACACCACCATGATAAGCCTGTTTTGTATTGTCTAAATCTACACCTAACAAATAGATACGGTTGTATCCCATCCACACAATAAGATGCATAGCGAGCATCATTGTATTGTTGTGCCAGACGAATCTCACATCATGCTTACGAAGTTTAAATAAATCTGAGCGATCTTTGGGCTTAGAGCAATCGGCATAATAAGTATTAAAGCCTCTTGCTACTGAACCAGATTCAATACTGCGATTTTGGTAACCGCCGCGTAATACTTTGATGAATGGCTCACTAAATAGCTCTCGACTGTAGCAGGTAGGATCATCCATACCTACCCAGACATCAGGGCGTACACTAGGATATGTATTGTTAAGGGCAAAAACAGTACGATTAGGTCCCTGTAAATAGCTTGTATTAATTTGTCCTAAACTTGGGCCTGATGCACACAAAAAAGCTGTTCTGTCCATTGTTCTGGAAGCAAAACTGATTTTACTCATACCCGCACCAACGTCGTACCAAAGGGCCATAACCTACTCCTTCTATTTTCTTATTGTTTACACATAGAAAAAGTATATTTACAAGTACATTTTTTTTACATAATCACTTCCTTTAACGGTAGCAACTTAGTTTTTATTGGTGGGTAATCGAAGAAGAAATAGCTGAAGCGCTATATAAACAAAGAGACCGCTGGTGCTATCTCTATGGAAACTTAAGGAGCCTCTGATTAAGTCGGGTGAAATTTTTCAAATTCCAGAATTGTTCAGTTTTTGCATAATAATCGAATGAATAGTGAGTTATTTGTGGGATTTTTAGGCGAAAAATGGGCAATTCTGGTTTTGAAAAAATCGCTCATGACTTGTTCAGAGCTTCCTTAACTAAATACTAGAAAGGTGTTTTCTTAAATGATTCTATATATCCTGCACCTTTTGATTTTAAATCTAGATTATTGTATCCATAAAAAACGATGCCATTTGCTTCTGCGGCTTCGTAATCATTGACTGAATCACCAATGAGTATCGTTTCGTCAAGCTGGTACTGATACTTCTCTAGAATTCCAGCAACAAGGGTGTTTTTGGGAGTGGGTGAGCCTTCAATAGTGATAAAGAAAGAATCCAGCCCTAGCGCTTTGCAGAGATAATTTAGCTCATTGCCATCAGATCCTGAAACAATATGAAGGGGTACATTATGGTGAATACTTTCGATGTAATCCCGTGTTTCTGGAATAAGAATGGCGGGGTCAATAAGGCGTTTACGCATAATTTCAGAAAATTGAGTAGAAAGCTCAGTCACTTTTTCTTCAGTAATTGATTTCCCAAGCATTTCTTCGTAGAAATAACGTATCTTTACGTAACGAGACAAGCCGCCATTGTAGCGATGGTACTTTATAAACTCGTCAACAAGCTGTGTATCGTATTTGCTGACAATTTCTCTAAAGCCGTAATCCCTAACGTCCATGGTATCGGCAATAACACCGTCAAAATCAAATAAAATATTGCGAATCATGGTTCATCCTAAATACTATCTAAGCCAGTGACCTTTTATACTACATAAGGTCACTGATCCAAGATAAAATAATTACTCAACTGTTACAGATTTTGCCAGATTTCTTGGCTTGTCTACATCTGTTCCTTTCAGTAGAGCGGTATAGTATGAAAGTAGCTGCAATGGAACGGTATACACGATAGGCGCTAGTATTTCTGGTACTTTAGGAATTGTAATGACATGAATATTGTCATCTTCACGTATTGCGGCATCTTCGTCAGCAAATATATAAAGAACACCACCACGTGACCTTACTTCTTCAAGATTAGACTTTAGTTTTTCTAGCAGCCCTGTATTGGGTGCAACAGCGATAATGGGAATTTCACTATCAACCAAAGCCAGTGGCCCGTGCTTAAGTTCGCCAGCAGGATACGCCTCTGCATGAATGTAAGAAATTTCTTTTAGCTTTAATGCACCTTCCATAGCGACAGGATATTGATCACCGCGCCCTAGGAACAATGCATTGTTCTTTTCAATGAAATCTTCTGACATCGTCTCGATAATGCTATCTTTTTCTAGTACTTGTTCGAGGAATGTTGGTAGCTTCTTGAGGTTTTCTACAAGGTATTTAACGCGCTCAGGGTTATTGCCTTTTGCCTGAATCATCAAGCCCATAAGGATTTGTAAGGCGACCAGCTGAGTCGTGAATGCCTTTGTTGATGCTACGCCAATTTCTGGCCCTGCAATTGTCATTAAGGAGAAGTCTGATTCACGTATAAGCGAGCTTTCTGCCACATTACAAATCGTCATCGTTGCTAGCATATGACCTTCTGACTTAACTTTATCCAGTGCTGCCAGCGTATCTGCTGTTTCTCCTGATTGAGAAAGCGTAAGGAAAAGTACATTGTCTCTAGAGGGACGACGGCGATAGCGATATTCACTGGCAACTTCAACATGACAAGGTGTATCCATCATGTCTTCAATCCAGTATTTGGCAATCAAGCCAGCGTGATAACTTGTACCACAGGCAATAATCTGAATTTCTTCTACCTTGGCTAAAGTCTCTTGAACATTCTCACCTGAAATACAATGAACGAAGTCTTCATTTCCTAAACGTCCGTCAAGCGTAGATTGAACAGCTTGAGGTTGTTCAAACATTTCTTTGTGCATGTAGTGGCGGTATTCGCCCAGACTTGCAGAGCATGAACCTGCGGTAGATTCTTTTATCTCGCGCTCTACTTGTTCATTATTTTCATCAAAGATAGTGACTGAATCACGCTTAATTAATGCGAAATCACCATTTTCCAAATAAATAAAACGACTGGTTACAGGTAATAAAGCTTGAACATCTGAGCCTATAAAGTTCTCACCCAGACCTAGCCCAATTACCAGTGGGCTACCATGGCGCGCTACAATAATAGTATCGGGATCATCAGAGGATACAACGGCTAATGCATATGCACCGCCAAGATGCTTGATAGTTGCTCTGACTGCTTCTTCTAGATCCAGCCCTTTGGAATGATTTTGCTCGATTAAGTGAGCGATAACTTCTGTATCGGTTTCTGATTCAAAGACAAAACCTTCAGCTATTAATGATTTACGAATTTCTTCATAGTTTTCAATAATGCCGTTATGGACAATAGCAACTCTGCCATTACTCATATGAGGATGTGCGTTACGCTCTGCTGGTTCGCCGTGAGTAGCCCAGCGAGTGTGAGCAATACCTGTCATTCCTATCACTGGATCTGACTTTAGCTTATTTTCTAATTCGGCAACTTTACCTAAGGCTCTTACACGAGTAATTTCGTTATCCGCTGTTAATAATGCAACTCCAGCTGAGTCATATCCCCTGTATTCAAGACGATGTAGCCCTTCAAGCAGAATCTCTGAAACCGGGCGTTGTGCTATCGCACCAACAATTCCACACATATCTTTTTATCCTGTTACTTTTATTTATTAATTTATTATTTCTTAACAGGACGATTCCAGCCTGGAATCGTTACCTGCTTCGAGCGAGTAAGCGTTAGCTCTCCTTCTGGTGCATCTTTTGTAATAGTTGAGCCTGCTCCAATCGTTGCATTGCTGGCAACTTTTACAGGGGCTACCAACTGTGATGTAGAGCCCACAAAAACATTATCCCCGATTACTGTCTTATGCTTATTTACGCCATCATAGTTACAGGTAATTGTTCCTGCACCTACGTTAACGTTTTCGCCCATTGTTGTATCACCGATGTAGCTTAGGTGACTAATCTTGCTGCCTTTGCCAACAATAGATTTCTTTATCTCAACAAAATTACCAATTTTAGCACTATCCCTGATGTCAGCTTCCGGACGAACTCTGGCAAATGGTCCTATTTCTACATGTGCGCCAATAGTGGCCTGCTCTATCACTGAATGGGCTTTAATTCGAGAGCCTTCAGCAATACTTGTATCTGTAATAACACAACCAGATTCTATAGTTACTCCATCGCCTAGCTCAACTTTTCCGATAAAAACGGCATTAACATCAATGGAAACGTCTTTACCTACCGTCAAATCACCACGAATATCTATGCGTGCAGGATCAATAAGCGTAGCACCTGCTACCATTAATTCTTCAGCTCTAGCCATTTGATAGGCACGCTCTAATTCAGCTTGCTGCATGCGATTATTAACACCCGTAACTTCCACGGGATCACTACAAATCACTGCTTGTACATTACCGCCTTCATCTGCGGCCATGCCAATACAATCTGTTAGATAATACTCACCCTGAGCATTATCAGAGCTTAATCCACTCAGCCAGCGTTTTAAGTCTTTTCCTCTGGCTGAAATAAATCCAGTATTCACTTCTTTAATTTTACGTATCTCATCATCAGCATCTTTTTCTTCAACAATACTGGTTATCTGACCCTCATCATTCCTCACAATTCGCCCATAACCCGTTGGATCATCAAGCATTGTAGTTAATACACCAAGATCACACTGCCCCAGTATCTCAACCAACTTCCTTAATGTTTCAGGTTGAATGAGAGGCACATCACCATAAGCAATAACAACCTGAGCATCATCTTCAATAATGTCATTAGCTTGAGCAACAGCATGACCTGTGCCTTTTTGCTCGGCCTGTTCGACCCATTTGACTAATTCATCATTAATTACAGACTGAACCCTGTCGCCACCATGACCGTAAACAACTGCCATACTATCAATATCAAGTTTCTTACAGGCATCAATAACATGCTGTAACATAGGCTTACCGCCTACAGGATGTAAAACCTTTGGAAGATGAGAGCGCATACGAGTACCTTTACCCGCAGCTAGAATAATTGGAAATGATTTCATTAGCTTTTTCAGTGAATAAATATTTTCTAAAAGTAAGTCTATTTGGATAGACTCAATGCACAGCCCCATAGCTGCATAGTTCAGCAGTATAACCTAATAAAATCCTATATGTAGACCCTGACGATAAATGGAAAAGAAATATTTTATCAATATTGGTTACAAAACTAGCCCTTCGCCCATCAGTATGCTAATAACTATATAAAATATTACAAGCTTAAAAGATGGGCTACGATTGTTCCACTTTCTTCCAAATAACTAATTTCAAAGTCAGTGGCATCACACAATACAGGACAACAAATGATCAGTAACTTAAGACTTAAATCTATTCTGGGTAATTTTAAGATTAAAGAGCATACCTTTGAATATGAGGACTTTATCGCCCGTTTTTTTAATATGTGCATTGATGAAGGTATGGAGTATGGAAAGATTGTTCCGTCCCGTGCCTTTTGCTCTGATGAAAGCCAGGGGTTTCCGATCATACTTATCACCAAACACTTCAGTGCATTTCCTTTTGACCATGGCATTGTAGGTGGAAATATGGCTCAGGGGAGAAATACCGCTTATGCACATCACGGACAAGATTTGGTAATTTTACAGGCTAGCCACGTAGGTTATGAGAAGAAGACTGGGCATTTTGGCAAATACCGTCGATTGCAAACAACAGACTGTCATTTATCATCAAACTGCGGGCAAGTTCAAGCAACACTAAACTGGTATCAAAATGAATATGCTTTTGCCAGTGAAAATACATTATTACAATGCATAGATGGGGAATATTATATTACCGTCGACACGATGCTGCTTAAACAAGAACATAAAGAAGGTATCTTTCTAAAGCTTGATGAATTAATTGCACTTACTGATGAAGGAAATATACCGGCACCCATCAAGATACTTAGTACCGCAAGAGTATTTAAAGCCTCTGAAAGCCTCACTGCTTTTTTGAAAGAATCAAACTATCACTGGCCAACAACTTATGCCAAACCAATAAGAAATGCGCTCACAGCAGATATGTTCTCCTTTAAGCGTGATATTGATCCTCATAATCAGACTGAACTCAACCTCTACCAATACATGCCCTGGATCGTTACTTCTAGCGAACCTATGCTTAGTGCTGCTGAAATAAATGTGCAGATTGAGTTTGACAAAAGTTACCGAAGTATTGTGCGTGAAACTGCCTATCATGGTAGAAATCTGATTTACATTTCAGGTCTGAATATTGACTATTCCCCTGAAGATGGGCAGCTCTTTTCCGAAACACAATTTGTACCCTGGGCAGCCTATATACAAAATGCAGAAGGAAAACATAGAGTGCTGGAACAAGATGAGCTCTATGAGAAGTTACATAGTTATAGTAACTGGAATCCACATATTACCGATATGAATGAGGCATTGCTTAAAACATCGGAGAAGTAACCAGAATTTGCAGGGAGTTTTATATTAATAATAAAAAAATGACTTCACTACTCTCAGTTGAGAAAAAACGCATACTCTTAGATAAGCGTTATGTCTTTGAAGGTTTGTTAGCAGTGCACCTATTGAGGAATCTTGGATCAATCCCTTGGCGCAAGGCTTAGCCATGCATAAATGCAGGTTTAGTGGATGAATAACGAAGTTAAGGAAACTCAGATTAAGTCGGGTGAAACCACATAAAAAAGTTTAAAATCCCCTAGCATTTATTTCAAATAACTAGGAAAATTACAATTATGAATCAACTCTTTTTCACAGGAAACTGATTATTTATAGCATTTTCTATGGCGGATAACTGTGATTCAATACTCGCATTAACAATGCCAATATCTGATTCAATGACACAATCCGTATTCTTCAATTTATTGTCTGGCTGAACATCCAGAAAATCAATTTGATGATTAATTTGTTCAATGCTTTTTAATACGGCAGGAATCATCTGAGGATTGACTCTAACAGCAACTTTCTGATTTTGATAAACTGGCTGCAAACCTTTTTTTACAGCCTCTTTAACAAGTTGTTCATCATCAAAGTCACTTATAATTTTACGCACAGACATTTTCACAACGTCAACAATATCCTGCTCAACAGCTGCTATCTGTCTAGCGAATGAAGATGCCGACCTCAACATCTCGCTTGCCATTCTTAGCTTTGCTTCTTCAGCGCCTTGATTCAGCCCGCTTTCAATCGATTTAAGTTTTAACTCAGCACTCTCAACTTCTTGCTTCTTTTTCTCATCATTTACTTCAACCCATAAATCCTGGGTTGATTTATATTCAGCATAGTCTTTTGCTTTAATGACCTTTGAGCCAGCAGAAAATGCCCGTGCTTCATTTTTTAGACTAAGAAATTTAATTGGCATCTTTTTTAGCCCTCAATAACTCTTGCATAACTTTCCCAATGAGAACCTTCCTCGTGCTATCAGTGTCAGCAATAATATTCTTATTGTGAGCATACTCCATATAATAGTCATACCATTTTCGGGGAAGCTTCACGACAAGCCTTTTTTGTAATGCAGCAGGATAGCCCTGCATAGAAATATAGAGTGTAAGTAAACCAGCTATCATTATTTTTTCTTTTATTGTTAGAGACTTAGATAGCTTTATAGGTGATAGAGGAACATTTAACACAGCCGCACGTTCAAGAGCAAACGTATAAAGTGGATCCCCCAATGCCTTACGATAGGACATCACCTTTTCACGCTCAATTACCTGTCTTATTTCTTTATAGAAATACATAGCACCAAGATGCTTTACAAAATCTTGTAAGTCAGCTCCCGACCATAAAGCCAGCTTTGTTATTGGATCAGCAAAATTAAAAAAGAATTGCCCATTAAAACCCAGTTGAGACATCAAATGATGAGACAGTCGTGATTGTTTATTCTCCTGACTATCATCTTCATTAAAATGAATGAGCTTGAGCAATACTTCTGCATTTGGTAAATCTACCAACCACGTTTTATGTACATACCGCTCAGGTTTGTAATTAAATTCCCATATTGGATACGGAAGTTTTTTCGGATTGGACTTTGGGTTACTCATTATAAAACCAATTAACGCTGAATTTGTGCAGGTAATAGCACAACCTTTACGTTGTCGTAAGTTAAACCCTCAATACTTGCTTCAACAATCATTTTTATTTCTGATTTTATATCACT
>JAUTBV010060765.1:2588-19971 GCA_032361325.1 Lepetodrilus fucensis
TAATACACATAGTACTGCTATAATACACATAGTACTGCTATAATACACATAGTACTGCTATAATACACATAGTACTGCTATAATACACATAGTACTGTTATGGATATCCATCATAAAACTTCCCAGGATTTTGCTGCTTAGTTCGTACTTCCCGCTTCAGTTTTGATCCCTGTGACTAACACGTCCTTATGATCTCATCAACTCCGTGATATTAGATAATGCTAAGTAATGAACTTACCTCGTACAGCTGCAGTCTGACGTCGGCCTGCTGGCTGCAGCATCTCCTCAGATTCCCGAGTATCTCCAGACACAGCGCCTCGTTGCTGGCGGAGTTGTACGGTCGGTGTACATCCACCTGGATCTGAACGCCACAGAAAAATAATTGTTTGGCTTTTTTTTAAATTGGGGTTTAGAGTCGCTTTCTAGAATCTTTCACTAATATCACAACTTGTCAATTTAGGGCAGGAAGAAAAACAACATCCGTAACATTGAATGTACCGGCTGGTACTGACAAGACCAAGGATGATACTGTATTGCTACTTTACAGACAGTGCATCCTATCAATATCGCGTCAGAAAGGTAACTTTCGCGAACATTGATGCCGGGATGAGATTTGAACCTGGAATCTGTGCTCCTGTCCAAGGTTCTACCACTGTTTAAAATAACAATAACCTTGCGCGTAACTTTTTTTGTGTTGTCAGAAATAATATTTTGCAAACATCTCACATTGTTGGCGATAGTTGATGATAACTACACACCTTAACAGAACCTCTATTCAAGAACCTCGGCATATGAGGTACATACATGAATTTAAAAAAGTAACATGGCAATCGCGGACAGGGATTTACTAGAAAGTTTCTTGTTTCATAGAATGCATGACAATAGTACAGAATACACTTGGTACATTCCTTTTGAGCTCAGAACACTGTCTATATCTAGCGTACGTCTGACAGTCACTTTTGTCAAATGAACGTGTTACACAGTTCTCGCACAGTGGAAATCTTTCACCCATTTGCGACGATCGCACAGTGTGCGGGCTGTACTCACTAGCGAGGTGGTGCAGACAGCACAGTAAAAAGTACAGTGACGTCACCACCACAAATCTTGCTTGTGCGAAATGTGTGCAAGTCGTTCCTTTCACTTAGTACAGCGTACTGAAGTGACGTCAGCTGTCTGTGCGAGAACACTCAGCACAGCTGAAAGGAACATGGCCACTGAGAAAAGAACTGATGGTGCAGTTGTCTACATGTATATTGTATGCCATTTAATCGAAAGAGAAAATAACCAGGCAGTGTTAGTTGATCTGCAAATCCGCCACTACAAGGCAGACAACACACCTGGCTTAGAGAGAAGGACTGGCTACACTGGCTGGACACAAGGCCACCCAGAACTTTGAAATTTTTCAGAATTAACAGGAATCCCATCACACCGATCTTCCTGGAGTCTGGTTGCCTGGAAACAGGGGATAGAATATGAGGAAAATAGATATAGATAGTCAAATTAAACTCACCATGTAAATAGCAATAATATTGTACTGAGAAACATTTGTCACATGGATGGAGGAATATATTGAAAATGAGACTAAAATATGTTACAGATCTAAATACGTCTGAAATTTATACAGATGGGCACATATATAAATGGTTAAAGGAGACCACGCACTGACGTTCCAGCAGACGGCACTTACTTGGAGAACATGGCCTTCCTCAGCACCAGCATGAGGGAGTCTCGGAGCGACACGCTCAGTTTCAGCAGCGGCTGTACGGCCTTCAACAGACCCGCGGCCGAGGCGGGCGGCAGGAATGACAGGTAGTCGAACGCCTCGCGGACCTTGGACACGCACTCCAGCAGAATGACCGGCGCCGACTTGACCGTGTCTGCCAGCAGCTCTGTGACAGTCACAACAACGACAACACTGTACAGCTAGACTTCCTTACACCTACAGTGTATAGTTTGTATATGCATTCAGAAATAGACTATTTTTATGATTGTTTTTTTTTAGAATGATGACGAAGTGCATGACATAATACAGTAGTACAAGGCAGACATGCAATGTACATATGAATTAATATGTAGATTGCAGGGTTCGCAATTAACACTCGCCTGGGCCATTTCTCCCAATGCTAAACGACGAGTAGAAATTCATAACATTAGCTGTATCACTATTTCAGTGAGTACATTTTAAAGTTAGTTTCAATCGCTGAGATTATTCTAAACTTTTTAAATGTAACAGGTAATATATTCTACACAATTTCTTTATATAAGCCTTTCTGTAGATACTGCAACATGCCAATATCGATCCTGGGATTTGGACCCGAGTTTAGGTAATCAGGAGCATGACGTACTACAGACATCCAGGACAAAGATTAAGAAATACGTGTGAAATGTACACAGGAACATTTGTAGGATTGTCAGTATGGGGATTCCTCTAGACTTCACAACAGCAGCGTCAGTACAGTCATAGTGTACATGGTTTCAATCGACTTCCTACCTAGGTAGTGGGAGACTGGAGACGTCGCCTTGGTCAGCACTCGGTTAAATATCTGATCAAGGATCTCCGACCTCACAACTTCATGTGCCTGAGTACGAAATATCAGAGAGTCACAGTGAGTGAGTGAATATGGAGTTTAATGTCACTGCGGGACAGTGAGCGAGTAGACTTGTGTTTTATTGTCTGCTAGATTTTGTAAACAACAGTGATGACAATCAAACTAAACATCTTTACAAGCATATTCCCCTAGAAACAGGTCATGTTTCAATATAATAAAACAAACATTCTAGGATGGTGACCAGGTAGAACAGCACACAGCAACTGGGAATTACAGTACTAAGTATGACACAGCCATAAATCTGGGGAGAATAGGTAGAAGCCATGAGGTTACTCCCAACATTGTTCATAACAAATATTCACAAACTGCACCATGTAAATTATGACACAAATTCGCCATGCCAGATGTTGGACAACTACATGCACAGAATGTGGTGGGCGACTCACCTTGAAGGTATTGATGAGAAGCTTGGCGCCGAGTCTACAGCTGAGGCTGGCCGGGGTCATCTGGGTCAGCAACGTGGTCTCTATCCTCCCGAACACCGCCTTGGGACCAAAACTGTCCATCAACGTGAATCCCAGTTGTACCAGACTCTGTGTCACATGGTCCCAGCCATACACGCTGCGGAACAACCGTCAGTCAAGTCACATGTTAGGACGGGGGAAAGAGATGTAATATTTAATTGAGAGATTAAATAAACTGACAATGCATATTCCCCTCAGGGCTTTGGACTAACATATGCCTGATGTACAAGTTAATTGCACTGAGCGCAACCTAATCTTTAGCAAGTAATAATTCCATTAGTAGTGGATGCTACTTCCTCAAAACTACTTGTCTGTCGTTTCAGCCATCATGACCTGAAAGTCCTTGACCTCTTCCCAAAGATCCTGTCAGTGATCTCTGAACTGGAGACGGTGGTATCCCAGGACAATGTGGTGAAGGGGTCAGAGTTCAAGAGTCACATCCTGAACACCATCTGCTCGTGCAGGTCGGTCACAGCTCAGTGCTCATCTTCCTGTACTGAAGAGTTCATATGGAATCCAACAGAGAGCTAACTTATGCCCCTCAGACTAAATGAACACTAAATTCTATGGAATCTCATTTCATTTTGTAATAACATCTATTTTGATGACATTATTATATTATGTCTTGTACATGGGAGTGTTCATATAGTATTTTTTTCCAATCACAACATTATGAGTTTTTAGTTCTACAGAAATATAAATCTGATAACATTCATATCCTGAGAATTAACAGGTAATATTCCAGATGGAAGCCACAAAGTATACTTCCTCTGGCAGCCATGTTCCGGGATGTTCCGCTGACTCTGGAAGAACTCAAGTTCGTCATGGACAAAGTGTTGCGGGGACTACATGACCTTGACCTTCAAGACCTGCCCGCTCTGGTTTATCAGCTGCTGCTCCTGGCTGGAAAGGTCAGCTTGACCTCTGATAGACAGTACATTGTTGTCTTTAGTTCATCTGCCATTGATGTCCTAAGTGTTGTAGTTTGTGCTGCTGAAATTATATTTCTGGTCATATTGTTTCATTAGACTTGTTCCACATCCGGAACAAATTATTAAAGGATCAACTAGCTACTTAATTAGTCATATCCCTCCAGGATTGGTCAATGCAAGTGCTCTCAGCGTCTACAGGGCATTTCTGGTTGGCTGTAATGGGCAGACGGGTCATCCTTGAGATATCTAGGTCCTCTAACCAGGGGAGACAACCCAGTGCTGTATTCACGTTACCTGGGTGTGTTTCAGGGCCACAAGAGACTGGTGTTGGAGGGAATCACAGAATTCTTCATAGAGCAGGACAGCAAGCAGAGAGAGAACATGGATAGGTAGGACATGTTGTCTTGGTCCTGCGATCTATATATAGTGCACATTATCATGGGTGAAAGTTTTCCGGCATATGCCGTATTTTCCATTTCTTTGGTTGTTTTACAAAATCGTTTTGCCCTGGACCCACCAGGAGTCCTAGTGTCCCCCAGGTCCTCAGCAATTTTTTCAGGTTTTTCAAAATGTTCAGCTTTCACCCATGCATTATTATGTCCGTACATATTCTTCAGTGTCGTGCCAGTCATTGTTTCTGCGGCTGTGTTGTAGCGAGGACCTGATGTGTGAGTACACGGAAGTGGAGACACTGCGACACACCGAGGGAACCGTCATCCTCCATGTCATGTTCACCTTCAAGCAGGACCACGACATGGGCAGAGAGTTCATCAAGTACCTCAAGGTCCATAGCAGTAATAATAACAGTAGTAATAATAATTATAATAGTGGTGGTAATAATAACGATAGTATTGATAATAATAGTAGTAATAATAATATATTTTTTATTATAATGTACCTTCATACCTTTATCTGTCTTCCTTAAATTTAATTTTGTTAAATTATTATTTAATTTAAATTATCATATATTTGTGTATGTCATATGTTTAATTTATGTTATATTCTAGGCAAGCCAGTTGTCTGCCCCTGCCAGTGTTCTGTCCCCGTTCAAACTGGCTCTGGCGTTGTCAATTGGAAGAGTGCATAGGTTTGAAGATCAGGTGGGAACATTCAGCATGCTTGATCTATGCATAGCTATATATCATCCACAACACTCACACACTTGCATACATTTTTATTTTTAATATTACATGAGTTTATATGAAAGATATAGCAACCCATTTTGTCATGAGAATGACAACTAGTTAGACATTTTACCATATCTTATTTCTTATTGTAGATATTTGACTTTCTGAAAAGTACTATTCTGCGCTGTTTCAAAGATGATGCTAGACGACAACAATCATACGCAGTGTGTGAAATTACCAGAGAATCTATCAACATTGAACAACGGGTGCTTCAAACTGTTAGTAACAGGTGAGTGGTTGGATGTCACTGTTGCCTGGTTACACTGACAATATGCTTGTGAGTCTTAGTATATCTGTATACAACTGTACAACACAGCAACACTTGTCTCAGCCCACCTGTGGGAACCATCCAGACAACTACTGAGGGCCTTTATAGAAAGGGAGCCCTCAATACAAGTATACTTGGCACCAATAGATAAATAGAGAATACTAAATGAGCTTCCATGTTATACCATTTTTATTAAATGAGCGACTAGTGTCGCTATCGCTCGTTAGATACCAAAACTAGTCACGAGTTTAGTCACTAGTCACGAGTTTAGTATTTTATTTATTACACTACAACCGTGACATGGAAATGTGTTGTTCGCATGTTACCTCAATGGAAGTTTAGCCTGCCATGTTAGTACAAACATGCACATGAATACTTGCTACGTAACCAGTGATAATGAATCCCAAATAAATATTCCGTTCATGTCAGGCATGTTCATGATTACTCTGTTTTGTTTGTGTGACTGATAAACCAAGAGGGTACAGAACCCATCAATCGAAATTACAAGCAGAAAAACGATATTCAACTAGTTGAATAATCCAATACAATTATCACACATGTGATAATCCATGCCGTAGTGTAATAACTAATAAATGGATGTATCATAGCCAAGGGGAGACAACTATGTCATATACCTGTATTATTATCTCCAATTGATTATTTGTTTGACACCAAATTAGTCCTTCTTATTTCACGGATGCTTTTCAGAAAGTATATCTATCATTGATATTGATTGAAAGAACTTATTGACACTTCACATGCACCAGGAGTTGACCAAATAAAGCTCAATTTCTCTTGTAAATTCCATACACAGTAATCACATGATGAACCCATGATGTGCGGTCGGTATAGATGTAATTCGCCTATTTAACCTCCTATTATCTTATTACTGTTTAAAAGTGGCAGGGCTCCAGACTAACATTTTGAGTTACTTGCCCGCAGAGCTAGTCAGGGCAAGTCCCAATGGCCCCAAAGGTGCTAAATGTAAAAAATTATGTTCCCCGCACTGCAATTATCTTGACCCTGTACATCGGGCATATGTTAGTCCAGAGCCCTGACTCATAAATTCTGGCGAGTAAACCTGAAGGCAAACTAATCAACGAATTAGATACCTGCATTAGTCTCTTGTGAGAGTGCCATAGACCAATCTTAACTGTTAGCATTCATTGAATGCATGCGTTTGCCTGTAGTAGATGTCCATGTGATGATCTGTAGTAGTAGATATCTAGAATAGTACTGGACAATCATGTACTGTTAAAACTTCAGTGGACTATACTATCGTAGAAATTGAGAGGAGTTTCCCAAAGAAAACAACAAGTTGAATTAATTTTTCAAGGATTTGGTCAGGATTAAGGATGCACTTGACTTTATGTATGATATTCGAGACTGGCGTTTGACAAAAGGTGGTTGTAGATGCTATTTTAGTTTTTACACAACATGGCTTGACTGTAGATTCTGTTTTACCCAATATGGTTTGACTGTAGATTCTGTTTTACCCAATAAGGTTTGACTGTAGATTGCAATCAATGTCATATATAATCCAACTAACAAGCGGTGTATGTTTCAGATGTGCTACTTGTGGAAGTGTTGAAGAATGAACACACTCCGAGCCAGGTTGTCAACGCCTTCCTGGTTCATCTCGGACTCATTAAGGTTGGTCAAATAGTCCAGAAATTTGATTGCATATGAAACAGGGAATCATTCCGATCACCCTGGGCTTCGAACCCGAGTTGCTGGATTGTGAGTCCAATGCTCTACCGAATGAGCCAAAGGGGTAACCCCTCTGGCCGAGACCAGTACGAGCATCTTATATCACACCCGGCTACACCTACATCAGGTCGAATTAGCATTTTAATCCTTGGTTTGTCAGTGCTCGCAGGTTTACTGCAACATAAAGTGCTACGGATGTTGCAGGTTTCATCCTGCATTAAAAACTTACATGTCGTTATATAAGTGAAATAATTTTGAATGTAGCTCTAAAATATTTTTTAACAAAACAAATAAAGACTGCCATTTTATTGTAATATCGAGTGAGAAATGTTTCTTTCAACAACTTTTTACTACAATTCATCATCACGTAAAGCACCTCTCACTACAATTTATCTGTCGACACAGATGGACACAATATCCCTGAATATAATACTATCCTTCAATTCACTTTCTGTCGATATTTTTTTCCACAAACTTTGAATGTTTTCGTAATTCCATTAAGATATATTGTATGTTGATGTTTTCAGGGTGAGAACAAGAAGTTCAAGCCGATGTCGGACATCTCCGGGCCTCTCATCGTCCTGGACCACGTCGTACAGCAGGCGTACTTCCCCAAGATGGGACGAGACATACTTCAGGCTTTTGTCAGCTTGTAAGCAGACCATATGCCATGTTCCTTTCTATAGATTTCATGCTCACTCATACTTCATACAGACTAAAATTTACATATTTTGGCAAGAGGCTTGCTTGCTACTATTCGCAATATTTCTTGATTTTTTTTGCAGTTGTCATGTTAGGCCCAATGCTTACAGCAAGCAAAATATGTGTTTCGGTGATTTTGTTAACCATGATCATTGACCATTTAGAATGTGCGCAGTCATCAGCTTTTTGTTTATTGAAACACGTTTCTGGTTAGCTAACCAATTTTCTTTGCCGTGTGTTGGGCTTTAATGAACACCCAGCCTGGTCAGACTTGTCTTTTATTATGGCTGCTCGATTTGTCATAGCCGGCTAGTCGCTTTTCTGGTTTGAGAGTATGGTCACGTGCAAATAAAGCAACCCGGTGGAGCTAGCTCGGTCTACTCAGTACCAAATAGTTTTCAGCCAGCCCAGTCTAACCGAGATGCTAAGCAGCTCACGCCGGATAGGAATTTACCGGGATAACTGTCAAATAAAACAGTAGTCGCAGGAAGTTCCCTAATCGGCGCCCGGCAAACCTAGCCGGCTTGATAAAAGAAACACCACTAATGTCAAGTTGCAGAAATGTGTCCTTAGACAAAGCACATGATTTCTAATGAAAAATACTAAGACATTGCTAAGACACAGAGTGTATATAATATTTTGAGATATGTATGGAAGTAAAGCTTCATAGTGTAGAGGTGAAATATTCCTGCAGCAACTTAAAAAGCATTAAATATTACACAATCAATATTATTATAACCCATTATTCGTTTATTTCAGACCTCATCCACAGCTTCAGAAATGTCCCCAAGCACAGCACAAGCTTCTACAGACTCTGTATGCCTTCTGATGACCTTGACCGTGTTAATTTTATAATGACCCTGACCCTGTTAATTAGAGCTGCAACGAATACACCTAATGGCGAATATGATACGCATCACAAATATGGGGTGCCGAATACAAATATTATTCATGAATATGAATGTAAATAATTATAATAAAACTAATGACAGTAAATTAACCAAGTCAATAAATATGCAGTCCATCAATCAGTTTTCATCCATACCTAGGCTACTTATTTAGATGTTCGAAGAACCAAAGTGTTTACAGTATTTTTTGGAAAGCAAAAACAAATCATTCCAAGAAATAAAACAACTCTGGACAGTACTAGGCCTACATATCTTGCCTCACTGGGGGAAGACAATGATTGTGACTAATTTGTCAATGCCTACATATCTATATATAGGGCCTACTGAGATGATTAAAATAATAAAATAGTTCAAACAACTTATTAAAAAAAGTCCACTCAAAATAATTGATGTACAGCTGTATTAACTATTAATTGAGAGAATGCATGCCAACCATTCTCACATTTGTTCGTAATTACACTTAACAATCTTTAATAAAAAACACCATAAGAGATAAACCTTGTTGAATATGTCTCCTAATATGTCATATAATAAAACCCTGGCAACACAACAACAAAAAATTCTAATATTTGGGTGACGAATAACGAATACGATTCGTCAATGGTCTATATTCGGTGCACTGATTACGTGAGTGAATCGTTGCAGCTCTAGTGTTCATACTGTTAAGATGGCCTTGACACTGTTAATAAATACCATGTACAATAAATTACTGTAAATATCACAGCCATTTTATCATCACTTTTGGGACAGTTTGATACAATATCAACACAACTGAGATGATCAATTTTTTTCGGAAGATAACAAAGATGTATTAAGAATGGTATAGATAACAAGAAGAAAGAAAAAAGAATAACAATCAGCTTTATTATATACACACATGGAAAATACAGATGTCATATCTGAAGATTCTGTTTATAAAGCTGCTTATAAGGTTTGTGCTTTATTTAGCAAACAAATTATACTTTTCAGTATCAGTTAAATTATTCACCTCGGTTTGACATTTCATAAAGGGAGGTCATTCACGAGATTTGGGAGTCTGGTAGTGTTGGCGCTGACACGGTTCCTTTGCCTTCTATTTTGAACGGAACTCCTTTGTATGTGGCGACCTTATTCGAATCTGTGCGTATATCAGGTTTCAGTGTCTCCCAAATTTTCTTCTTTGGATGCAGCTGAACATCGGGCTCACCTAAAAAACATGTCGACACAAAAGTGAGCAAATAATTGTTTTCAAGATTGTAACAAACTTTTATTCTTTCATTTATTTTTATTTTTGGGGATTAGATTAGTTTTCAAGTGCTTCCATGCACAAGGACATGCTCGTAGCACTAATTAATAAAAGATTATTCATTTGAAGAGCACATTTATATACTTTCGAAAATGAACGGTTATTTCTTTTGAAAGATTATGGTCTAACTTTCTCAATGCTGTAGGTAACTGACTAGTGGTTAATAATAATTGTAAATGTAAAGTAATCATCACGGAAGTGTAGTAATTTTGAATACTTCAGCACAGAATTGGTTAATAGGAATAAACAGGAATTGGTAGTAATGAGATCCTACCTGGGTACCCATCAAACGTGACCCTGTCTCCAGGCTGAACACCGGGTGGGGGAACAAGGATCTCCACTTTCTCTGGCGAGCTGGCACACATGATCATCCCCTCCGAGAGAATCCCACGCATTTTGGCAGGTTTGAGGTTACACATGAACACTGCGAGGCGGTTCTGCATCTGTGAACAACATGACAACGAAAGACGTACACAAAATTCATTTAGGTATTCTAGAAACAAAAAATGTCCTTTAAAACTGCACTTTTATTTGTGGATCCAAGTTTCAAATTTTATTATTTGGATTTGCACTCATTATAATCAAATCTAAACATGTCTGTTTGAAAAGGGGCATAATTCGTGGTGCTTTTATTTCCTGCTAAAATACAAACTGGTATTCATCCTGATGTATTTTTGTACGCCCAGAATACAGTACCACCCTACCTTCAAATACAGGCCAGATCACGAGAACTATCTTGATTTGATCCCTTTGCCAGAGAGTACTTTCAGATTACGTATTTTCATGAGACTTTCTTACTAACAAGCCAGCAGTTGTTGCAGAGGTGATGCCAGTGATATGACCGTGACTGACAAGGCATCTTATAATTGTCACAGTGACAAAACAGTGATATGACAACCGCACATGGTATGCCTACCTGATCCAAGGGTATGTGTTTGACGAGCCCCGACACCACAGTCCGCGTCTTCTCCTCGCCCACGTCCACATTCTCCACGTACAGGGAATCCGCGTCTGGGTGTTTCTCTGCAGACAGGATCTTCCCCACGCGCAAATCAAGACGCGAGACGTCCATCTTCTCAGGCTGAGCTTCACTGGCTCCTTTAGCCTTCTTTCCCTTTGACTCGCCTAAAATAATAAATAATAAAAATAATAATAATAATAATAAAAATAATAATAAAATAATTTAATTTACTTTAATTTAATTTTAATTTTAAAAATGTTGCAGCTGGAATATTTCAACCATACGTGACAAAATAATAAGAGATTATGTTATCGAATGAGGGTCCTTTCCACGTGTCGTAATTGATATGCATCAATACCAAGCTGCAATTCGAATCGTAGGAACCTTGTTAAAATGTTAAATGAACAAGCATAAAAAAAACGGTTATGATTCATGAGATTCTTTTTGAAATATTAACCCATTAACCCAGATAGCAAATACCTGTTCCTATTCCACAGAAATATTGTAACTGTACGATATTCCAGTGAATTACGACTCATAAATATTTTATTATTCAGCGGAGCAGGACCATGACATCACTGGTGGAAATTTGTTTACAGATTTTACTAGTTCATTCATGAACACAGTCACTTTGATTAGAAGTCATGCTTTCTTAATGATACAAGTTCTTTCCTAACCTTCTTTCTTCTCAGCTTTCTTCTGTTTTCCTTCACCTTTCTTGGGTTTGTCTGAGGTTGGGGCAGAGGCAGTGGGTGTGGCTTGTTCGGCAGCTGGAGGGGGTGGGTTTCCACTGGAATCCCCAGCACCCTGGAACATGGCTGTCTTGGGGGGTAGCGGTACTTGCTTCACTGAAAGGACGATGAAGAAAGGATGACATACATGCAAAGTTCTTAATCGTTCATTTTCAAATAAAATTACCAAATAAAATTACATACTTCACAAATTTGTTCTCTGAACTGTGTAAATGATGACAATGTTTTGACTAGTATCTTAATTCTGATTATTGTCATGTATGGGTGAAATATTCCTGCTGTGATGGAAAATAATAACGCATTCACTTAATTCTATGCCTATTCCAGTCATTGCATATAGAAAATAATAATTCCAGTAGCAACATTAAAAACATATCAATTAATAATTCTATGGAATGGATTTTTAAAAAACCCAAAGGACCAAAAATAAAATCACCAATAACAATTTCTGTATGAATTATCCAACTGATGACTGGTGAGTGAGTGAATATGGAGTTTATGACTGGGGTATGATGACTTCTTCCAAGACTAACCCACCTCCATTTCTAATTTCTGCCATTACAAGCTGAGATTTGATGTCATTGATTTCATTTCTCAGCTTCTCGTTTTCTTTTCCCAATGCCTCTTCTTCCCCTTTACTGGAGTTTGCCACTGAAAATACGATATATGCAATCACAAAACAAGAAAATAACAATGCAAACAGGTCAGACAAGTTGAAATTTAACATTGTCAAACTACCTTTCCTAAGTTTCCAGACTGATTATTTTAAATATTTAATTTAATGACGTAATCTTTGTTTAGGGATAATATATAAATGCATTCAGAGGAAATTAAAATAATTTGTCTATTTCTGCAACGAGTTGTATGTCTGCATTCAGTACCAGCAGCTTGTCGGAGGAGGTTGATCTGATTGCGTAGCTGTAAAATCATGGCATCTGCCTGTTCCGCTCGTAACTTCATTCTCTGGACTGCCTCTGGAGAAGCAGATAACGCCATTCTGAAAGAACATGGATTTGATTTACAACAAATATATATGGGTATTTAGAATAGTTTCTGACATTCATTTACATCACTATATTAATCATGGTTAGGCCATTGTTATGGCCAGATAGTGTCATTGCTACGCTATAGTGTGTACACTATCGTAGAAATGACACTATCCAGGCATAAACCTGGTGTGGTGTAACATTTGTCAGACTATCACAAATGCCCTGCTAGATACCTCACTTTAGTGAAATACTGTAGTCTGTAGAATTCAGATGAAAAACATTTGTTCTTTCTAGATGCTGGTAGATTATTTGGAATTTAATGGCTATTTGTTTTCTGTCTAGCTGTGTCGAGCAAAAAGGATTCTGAGAGAAATATCTTAAACTTGAAGTCAATATAAACAAGAGTGAACACTGCCAGTTGTTAACGACACCTCCACCTGTCAACTGGTACTGAAGTCACTGCCACTGTCAAATGTCAACACGAACAATACACTGGCAAGTCGGAATCTAACACGACTCTATCCAGTGAGAAACTTTGGGCTAAGTGATTAGACAGATGTCGATCTATATAGAAAGGTGCTAGATATACAACATACTTGAAAAAACTCAAAATTCTCATAGAATATTAGAAATCAGCAACGTGACTTATCAAAGCGGAAGTTGGTACAAATAAGAACTTAAAAAGCCGAAGAGTGGGCAAAGGGAGATAAACACATCATTTCCTGGACGGGGGGAGTGAGGAAGATTTCAGTGAGAGTGTGTGTTTAGATAAAATCAGCCATGCAGATTATTTAGTCCACTCGTAGGTATCATTGTGTGTACATACAAAACAATATACGCGATCTGATGCATTCAAAATAGACAATTACCTATCCTGTTCATTATTCATTGCAACAGCATGAAACGCCTGTAAAATCAGCTGGTGAAAACGTTTTGAGAGAAGTAAGTACAATTTATTAATGTAATAACTTCCTATCAACATTAACCATGCATCAATGGAAAAAATACGAACATGACATTGAAATTTATCATTACCTCAATAAAATTAATAAAACTCTTTTACATTGATAACTATCTTTATCAGTGTTTATGATTTATTAAAATAATATTTAAACTAGTAAAATCCTGAGTCATTAAGCAAGGTCAGTGTGCCTGAACTTTGGTTACATACAAAAAGCATGACCCAAAACCGTTCTCCAGTCCATCGTCAATAAATTATACTGGAATAATTGTTTAGCTTACAAACCATTGTCTATATGCGAGTCTATGTTGATTACTTGATTACCAGCTCTGATAATCAATCTCAGATTGTCTTTTTTAAAACTTGATAGCAATATTTTCATACTTACCGGGTAGTTTTATTAAAAAAGATTATGAGGCCTAACTTGTCCTTTCAGCAATCCCTCATATAGGCTCATTGTATGAACTGAATATGACTGCGCTTGACAAGGCAGAGTTTGGCGTGTCAACATTCTTCGCGGCAAGTCATCCGAATGACAAGTGCGGTGCCAATGGACTGCCGTTAACTCCAAACTCCATCAAAGTTGTTGGACGCTTCCAGTTCCTCAAGACGATAGAACACCCCGCGGTCTGCAAATACATTGACATAGTCAAGACCAAAAATGGTAATTTACTTTAGATATGATGCAAAAGCTATTTCCTATGATTTGCAGTAAATCAAAATGTTCTATTTCCTCATTAGTACTAATAACTGTATCTAAATATGTATATGTTTCATTATTTTCAGAGAGATTAATAGTTGTGTCGGAGCACTACACAGACAATTTGGCCCGTGTGTACAAATCAGGGACATTTTCAAGGTAATAATGAAATGAAGCAACAATTCACTAAATTACTTATAAATCAATTAATATTAAACTTCAACGTGTTAATCTAGTGAGCAGTCAGTCTAACCATTACATTTTCTCAGTAGGTGATGTCAGAGTGGTAGATATATGTATATATATGTAGATCAATGTTCTAACAAAAGTGTGTCCTGGGTGTAGTTTGAAAATCTGCAGTGTTAACCCTCACCCTGCTGGATTACGGTAGCCACTGTTCTTTATGGTATCTCCAGTTGCCTCCAGCATGGAGAGGGTTAAATATATCTATGGGACCCACTGCAAATTACAGATTTGACCACCATTAACATCAATTGGGCCTATGGAGAATGAAGATGTTATTATTTTCTGAATTTCTATCACTGTAGCTCATTAGACTATTAATTAACTACTACGACTGTTTCAGTGAAGCTGACCTTGTGTCGCTGGCGTTCCAGACTCTGCAGGGTCTGACATACCTCAACAGTCACGGCGTCTCACACCATAACCTGGGCCTTCACAACATCCTCTTCAACACACAGGTGACTAGTGACTATAGTTTGGCATGAAATGCATTGACACCCCTATTTCGTAGATTATCTCGGTAAATACGTCGTGGAATGGAAAACAAACAAAACTCCATTTTATTCTTTCATGTTACCTAACGAAAATTTAAAAAATAAAAAATATTGCACCAGTTTATATAGTCGTCGCCTATGGGTGAGATATTCCCGCTGCGACGTAAAACATTAATTCAATCAATCAATCAATCAATATATCACGATCGCCAAATATTTTTACTAAGTATTATTTTATGCAGAGGCACGACGTTCGAAAGAAGGAATGGGTAAAACGGCTCCATCTGCACTGTGCTGATGCTTTTCTTCACATACCCGCACGTGCAAAATCAGCCTATTTGCCTGTTTATTATCTAGGATATATCTGTCTGTTGTGCTGATCTGTGCTGGGTGGATGTTTACAACTCCATGAGCTATTGTAACAACATGATTCCCTCCAATAAAACTTTTAATGTAGAACTATGTTCATTTCCAGGGAAAGGTCAAGTTATCTGAGTATGGAATTTATTACATGACCGATGCAGGAACATCTGTTTCTTTTCCAATTGGGTAAGTTCACATGTTCTTATTTTTTATTACCGGTAAGTAATAATATTGCTCAATATATGATGCTTTACATTTTTTTTTATGTTTCTCATTGATTGATATTTCTATTACCAAACAACATACTGTGAATGTTGCTAAGTGTTTTAACTCTTTACATTTTAATTGAGATGGAAGACATGAACCATAGGGTTAATGAAAAACTTTCATCTCCAGTTGAGGGAGGGTTAACGATCATGTTACAGGTAGAGTCAGATAGAATTCTGATGTTTATTTTCAGGCTCCCGAGATACATGGCGCCAGAGATTGTGTGCGCTGGCCCCGTCGAGGTGGATGATGTTTGTGAGTCGAGCTTACAGCCTCCTTCTGGTTTCAAGGTCGACAGCTGGTCACTTGGGATCATTCTTATCGAGGCATTTACGGTACGTACCGCTTAGGCAGTGTATAAAACTCCAGCAATTTCACTGCCAGACATGAGGATTGGTAAGTCTGAGAAGTTACCCGTCCTCATACATGTTGGCCAGTGATTGATGATATACTAGTACATCTTGAAAAACAAACAAAAAAGTAACACGATATGCGGGCGTGCAAGGATAAAACAAGCTCTATTTCGAACACTGATAATATGCGTTAATATGTTTCACTACTTGAACTTGAGTAATTGACAAGATTTACAAGATTTACAAGATTTCAACGTACCCGACTCATATGTTCCATGGCTTCCACAATATTTTTCTCCAGTTCAGCAATTCTTTGCTGTAACAGTAAATAGTAAAATAAGACAAATTGCCTCCATTTTACATGGACATGAAAAAGACAAGTACATGTATGATACAAGTGAGTGAGTGAGTGAATATGGAGTTTAACGTCGCTGCGGGAATCTTTCACCCATTTGTGACGATGTATGATACTGTGTGCCCCAAAGAAAAAGCTGCTTACCATTTCTGTTGACCTTGTCGCTTCATATGTGTTCAGGAATTCTAAAAAAAATATTAAAAGACAAAAATGTACTGACAAACTTTCAAAATAGCATACAAAATAGTTATTTTCTCTGGCAATCTTTTTGATCACTATAATTTTGCATATGTAAAACAAAACAAAATATTATAACATACCATCCATATTTTCTTCTCTTTTCTTCAGTTCCTTATATTTCTGATTTCGCTCTCCTGAAAAATAGATATATCAGTGTAAAGTAACATATATTTCTCCCACATTTGCCACAAGTAATACAATAAATAGTTCTCCCTAAAGTAATGCTAACAAAGTATGTCTATATATTACATCTATTTTAATACCTTGGTTTTCTTCTATGTCCATATCCAGCTGTCTGATCTCCTCGTGTACATGTTCTATTCTCTCCTCCATCTCCTTGGCCCTGTAACAACAACAACGACCTGCAAACAACTTTCAACAACAACCTGCAAAAACCTTAAACAACAACCATCTAGGCTTGCCTTGCTATGCCTTATGGATGTTGGTAAAATGAAGTAATAAATGTTAATACTTTCACTTGGCACACAAATAATTGCTTTATTGTTTATAGCTGTTCATGGCTATAAACCTTTCAGTGCTGATAACTGCTTACTAGGGCTGTATACCTTTTGGATTTTTACGATACCGATACCAATTCCGATACTTGAAAACGATACCGATACTTTACGATACCGATACC
>JAUTBV010060876.1:0-19971 GCA_032361325.1 Lepetodrilus fucensis
CTCCAAGTCTTACCTTTAACGCGCAGCAATTAAATGCGACAATACGGCGGTAGCATTTTTCGCATTAATATTCTGCTCGCATTAATTTCCTGATTTACAGTATTGTGCACATGATGTTTAGCACCTTTTTGTGTGGGATCAGACTATTTTAAAAGATAACTATATCAATAAATTACTTTTCAGTTTCAGAAGCTGTGTTTTCTTTGGAAGACCTGGAAAACATTTCATGCCATTATAAAAATCTGGGGCCTATTCTCAAAACGTTCTTACAATCTTGTTAGGCTAAGAACGTGTGTAAATACAAATCTTGAAGATTGTCATACGATCGTAAGAACCGTTTCGAAAATGGGCCCCAGATTTGTATAATGTTCTTAAATCGAACGATACGGATGACTGTCAATGATGGGTTACTCAGAATATCACAAAAACATGTTGCATAGTGAGACAGATATTTTCCAACCTCACAGCGACCCCATCTCAAAGCATACAGGAGATAGCCATTAGTAAGTTCTTTCAATCATAGCATGGCCTCAAGATTACGAAACCTTTTGAGTACAATTTCATGATCAACTCAAACGTTTTGTTCACAAATCCACATATAAAATTTGAGCTTGATAATGAGATCATACTCTAAAGGTTTCATAATTTTGTTGTCTAATCATAGCTATTTTTATCTTGGGGTTATGGTAAGGTAGAAGTCTTGTAGAAGTCTTGTAACATGATGTACTGTAGCATACCTGGCAATTATTGTCATTAGCGTCATAATGTATAAGCATGTATATAATGTCAACAATGTTCCTACGAATACTAGCTTATTTATTTATCAGGACTACAACTTATGAAACACTAAGTTTGGAAATGCATAGAATTGGTTTTAAATCATTAACCCTATCCCTGCTGAATTAGACACTGCTCTTTAGGGCATCTCTGGTTGCCAGTTAAAGAACTGTCATAGTCAAAGTGGTTAAGCATATTTACTATGGAGTGACTCTGTGGTGCTATCGGAAATACGGATCCTTAACCGCAGGGATGGAAACTTACCGTTAAAGCTTACTAGTACTAGCCCGAATAATGATATAAATAACAAATGTTTACGAAAAACATGAATTCATACTAGCCCTTAGGATACCTTTAGCATTGGGAGAAATGGCCCAGGCTAGCGGGCTAGTGTTAATTTCCATCCCTGTATCCGTAAAAATGTTGAACCCTGATCTCGGAATAAAAAAAGCTACCATATTTCCATGCTGCAGGTATCATGAAAAATGTATGATGCCATTATCAATGGCCTTAGAGATCTCATTCCCATACAATGTTCAAGTTGAGATTGTTTTCAAGTACATATTGTTCGAAGCCTTCACATTCTGCTTGTCTGATTTTATCACACTGCCTCAGACACAAACTCTCCAACGGATTGTCACAACCGATCAGTCTGGAAATTGCATAATCCGTGACTTCGTGACACGACTCCAGTGCCAGACTCGACAGTTCTCGCATGCCATGTTTCTCAAGAACCCTGACAAACATCTCGGTAGTGAGACAATCCACGTTGATGAAATGAAGATCGGTCAACTTTGTCGCATTTTCAAGAATTTTCTCGAGAGCTTCTGCACTCAGATTGGCACCATCCATTCCAATAACTAACCTGAGATTCTTCAAATGTCTATAAATGCTTTTCAGTTCGCTGCCTGATAAAGGCGTTTCCACGAACGACACAGAATTAAAAACGGCCATGCTGCATTTGAGTTTCTCGAGGTTCGGACACAGTACACCTAGCTGGCCCAGAGCCAAGTCCTGGATGTCGTACAAACCCAGAGACACGATGTCCGTCCCGATCTTCAAAAACAGCGGCTTCAGCCCATCGAAGAACGTCACATCTCCTCTTCGGTCGCTGGTGATCTCCAGCTTCTTGAGATGCTTCAGCTCGCTGAGGTACTGTATGCTGAAGTCGTTGGCACTCTGGTAGAACAGCACCTCCGTGATGAAGAGACAGGTAGTACAGGCGATGTGTACGGTGTCGGGGCTGATCGTCTTGCATTTGATCCCTGTGGCCGTGAGAGTCCGGAGCTTCAGGGATTTCTGGAGATCTGTGGACCGGTGAAGTTCCGACACGACATCCATCACGTCAGCGTACTGCAAGATGTGGAGATCTGGGAAAGTCTTTAGAAACATCACGGCTCCTTTGCTGCCGATTTTGGTTGCATTGATGTTGAGGAACAACAACGAAACTCGTCCGTTGGTTCCATTGACTTTTGGTTCGCCGTCGTCACAGTCGTCTTTGGCGTTTTTCTGGAGTGACTGACAGACGTCGATTGCGCCCTGGTCGGTGACTGGACATGCGAAGAGATCGAGGTGCTGTAACTGTTTGCATGAGACCAGGACTGTGGCCAAGACTTGATTGTTGGATTTGGTTTGGCAGAGACTCAACCATCGCAGCAGTGGCAGGTTTGGAAAGATACCACATAGGACATTGGGAGTGGCTGTACTGCAGTTGGACAAATTCAGTTTAGTTAGTTTCTGTGGAAAGAAAGATGTATTGATAATATCTTATAATTTAGCATGAAATGTACTTAGATCCTTATCTTTCATAATACAATACTGTAATCTGTTATAAACTATAGCTATAATAAGAACAATAATAACAATAATAATAATAATAATAATAATGATAATGATAATGATAATGATAATGATAATGATAATGAATCAATGATAATGGTATTATATGTACTATGTTTTAAATTAAAAACATATATATACTAATAATATACAGTAGACCTCGCATTGGGACCAGCTATTTCTGTCCGTTATATGCGAAGTCTGTTGTACGCATATGCCGCAATTAGCGTTGGACAGGATCTGGGACTTCAGATTCAGTCTGTTATATGCGAGTGTCAGGTTTATCCGAGGCCGGTATATGCAAGGTCTACCATGTCTACTGTACATAATAATTATAATAATAATGCTTGAATAAATTAACATCAGGTTTAGACTTACTCTGCATCGGATACCAACTAGATACAACATGCTGGTCATAGATGAGAATTTGAAGAAGTCCAGCTGATCCAGTCTTGCGTTCAGAAGTAAATGTAAATGTGAACGTCGCAGTCTTCGGTCACTCGCCAGGACATCCAACATTTCATGAATCATCTCTGAGGCTGAAAGTACATGTATGTATACAGTTTTCGGAATTAAGAAAATAATCAGTGGGGTAATTTTCAGGGGGTCACACAGATATCTTCAACATTGCAGATTTTCAAATGCCCTGTTGCCATTCTGAATGATATTTGTCCTAGGTAACCAGTATTAGGCAGTAACCACATCCTTGAGACGGGTACCAGATGTTTCGCCACTATTCGTTACGTCCCCAGTCATTTAAACCCTACCTGTACCTTTCTGCCCCAACCTACATTTTCAGATGTACGTTTTCACCCCTAACAACATTTTTATGTTGGTGCATTTCGCCTCAACTATTTGACTGGTAATTTTGCGAACAGCCATATTGTCATCGGGAATAAAATATGATGCGAACATAGGTGACACTTGAAAAATTATGACATGAATAGGTGACACTTGTGAACAAAGTATTGGTAGGGGCGATATATCGTCTGATACCTAGTTTTCGGATGACTATGTTTTTGAACGGCCATTTTGTTCGTGATTTCTTGCAATATAAATAGAGATCTGACGTTCATCAAGGGTCGCAAGTTGACAAGTCAGATTATTTTCGTTAGTTCTACAAATATTCTTCAGATAAAACTCCCATGCGTAAGTATGACACCTAATTGTTGTAATCTTATGTAATTTATCTGTCCGAAAACTAGGTATCGGAGGATATATATGGTCATGGGCTGGGGGCGGATTGACTGGGGTGTAAAGAGTTGGGGGTGTAATAATTGGGGGCAAAACGTATAGGGGACCAAACATAATACATCCTTTGATTCTATCGCTGACTTATCTCTAGGTCATGTTAAATGTCCTCTGGAATCTATATGCTACGATCAAAATCTTTGCTATATGCACCCACTGTGGGTGCATATAGCGGAGATTTTGATCGTAGCATATATAGATTCCACAGAGAACATAAACATGGCCTAACATATCTCCTATAGATGAAAGTGTGTCATATGTTCCTACTCAAACCACATTCATTTAAACCAGCTACACTGTGTAAATGTTTAATAACAATAATTATTCATTGACAGCATAATATGACAATATTGAAACTCAGCTAAGCAACACAAATATTATAAATCTAACATGTGATGAGAATGTATTTTAAACAGCTGTTAAATAATGAAGATTTGTTTTAGTAGTGGGCTAATAGGTGCTACTGTAATGTAACTTAGTGTAAGCATGGTACGTGACTAATAACTCTAAAAGCTGAAATGAAACTCTACTTATTCTAATTTACAATCTATCAGTTTATTGTTTACATAGATCATGTTTACTTACTCAAACAATCAAAAGGACCAAGGACGTAAAACAGTCGAGGAGTGTCTCTGAAAAACTTGTCTCTGAAAAAATTGTCGAATTCGGCATTCCACAATTTGTCTATGTTTCTTGAAATGTTCCGCAGACATGCTAGTTTGAGTGACGGTACACCTCTCGTTAGAGGCATGGCTTAATCCTACTAAAAATCGTCGTACCAGCAACATTTGTCTGCTTTTACTAGCAGACGATGTTCTTCCACAAAGCAATGCACGAAATGTCGTCCCTCTGATCAAGGGAAGTAATGTAGAAATAGTTTCTTTGTTATCTCCCCTTACTAGTTCATATTTCGATCACAAGCCAAAATATCATGATGGTGGTGTTAGTATGTGGTTGGCAGATGGTTCGGGGTAGGGGGCGTTGTTGAGAGACAAATTAAGCCCAAAAGAAATTGGGGTTAAAGATGATAAAAGTACTATTGATTCGTTTAGCCTAAACTTCATGCTAATATTTAGGCTAAAACTAGTAAAAGTTCTACACATTTGTAAAAATGATTTTTCTGAACCTGAATGACTAACAAAGAAGAGAAATATTATGTAAGCTTACGTTTAACATATATGTGTAATGAATTAAATTTACAATATAATGTAGCGTTACAAGTTAAGTAGAGAACTTCGATTTTCAAAGTTTTTCTCCTAGCAAATGTTCAATGACTGCTCCCGAGACGCCAATAACTGCTCCCCAACATCCGGGGTGTAGCAAGATGGAAGAACGGGAAAGTAAATTTGATGCAAGAAAAAACTGACGATTTGACGGATAAGACAGTACACTAGCCATGGACTGACAACAGAACCCGTGTCTTCTTATAACAGTATGTGGATGATCACGAAATTGATTATGATTACTCGAAAATATAGATTATTGACAATGCGTCTGGTTGACATCTTGAAGGCGAGTCCGTGTTTCTCCGTCGATCTCGGACTGACTACATCGTTTATGTTTTTATGGTGACTGTGTTATCTTTTAGGGTGGCCAGGTTATGTTTTGGGTGCAGTAAGAAAGCAACCCCATATGTGAGCTGTATGTAGATTGTCAACAGCACGTTTTACACTTGTCGCTAACAGATCAATGCATTTCAGTTGGTAGACAAGACTGTAAAACTTGTCAAATTCCATCTTATAATAACATTTGTCAACATGATCAAGCTGCTATTTGACCTCATAGCTGTTTATGTGATAATGTCTATAAACATGATAAAGATGCATTACAAATTATAAACGAAGTACTCATTAAACTCTTAAAATTATATTATATAATTAATTTACTACATGAATTGTATGTAGCCTGTCATGAAATTCTGAGCTGAGTTGCCATAAATTGCCAACATTTATTTAAAAGCCTATATATAACACTAGATTGCTTGTTCATATTTCATCCAATTGTAATGCTAATTAAGTCATATTTAATAAGCTGAGATATTGCACTTGATGCATACACATGTCATAGTATTATATCAGTTCCATCTTTATGCACCAAAATAATACAGTTGAAAAAAAACTTGAAATGCACTTGCATTTATGATTGATCGGAGGTGAAACATTCCTTCATAAAAATGCAAAATATCGGGGGTGAAACGACTGGGTACAATGTGTGTGTGGGGGGTGCATCCCCCTCTCCCAGTATCAATGTTAAAGAATGTTTTTTTTAGTAATTGTAAATTCTATACATTTCCAATATAATTTTGCTTTTTGGGGTTGGTTAAATTGTACTGTTATATTGTTTATCTTATTGTTTATGAATCATTTTGCAGCAAATAATATGTCTTGTATAATAATGTAATTCTTTGTATTCCAGCTTATTAAATAATGGGTAACTCCAAGTCCACGAAGCAAGATGTTGTCACCCAAGGGATGCCGCAAAAGGAGCGTGACCTTCACCTTGCTGTCATGGGCAACGATCGCGAGAGTGTGAGGCAGCTGATCGCTCATGGCGCGGACATCAACTACCCCTGGAACAATCCCACAATCCCCAGTGTCAAGGACAGCACGACCCCACTGTTAGCAGCGGTCTCACTGAACCACGTTGATATTAGTGTGGTACGTCATGTGGCAATGGTTTAAAACTTGATTTCATATTTACAGTGTCTTCCAGTCTGTCTGAAAGTCATGTAGACATGTATATTCCTGATTTTTAAAATTTATTTACGATTTATTTTAATTTTATGGGTGAAATATTCCCACTAAGACATAAAACACTCATTCATTCTTAATTATTTCTATTATCATAGTCATCGTTATAATTGTTATTTTAAAATCCACACTGCTCCAGTCCACCCAGTGAATCATTGGGTACCCAGTAGGATGAGATGGAATTGTGAACGTAAAACATTCTAGTGCCTTAACCACTGGCATCTTTGATTGTATACTCCTCAGGAGCTTTTGAACATGGATTTGTCACAATATAAATACACACATTATTATTACACATGAAATTATGCATTAAAGTGTCCTATTATTATTATTATTATTACTACAGATCTTGTTGAAAGCTGGTGCTGGCATCAACAGAACAGACAAGAGAAATTGCACTCCATTGTATAAAGCTGCTTACCACGGTCGCCCTGTTCTAGTGGACATACTTGTACAAGCTGGTGAGCTTGCCTGTATTGTCTACCTAAACAGCATCGAATTTCACTTTACTCTGTCAATACTCTGTAACTTTTAGGTCATTAATGTGTTCAAATCTAACAGACATGATGCCGTTCAGTACAGTGTTAGAAGAAATTCAGTAAATATTAAGAGGGTCCTTCTCCATAGGCACAATTTTAATGACGGTCAATCTGTAACTTGCAACTGGTTCCCATAGATATGTTAACATTGCAGATTTGTAGATTTATAGAAAGTAATTCCAGTCGTGATTCTAAAGTATTTTTCCAATGAGTTAGTTTGTTATTCTTCTGCCATTGTATTTTTCAGGTGCTGATATTGACAAAGCTGACCTGGAGAATCAGACACCACTGTACATCTGTGTCCAGAATGCGATTGTGCACTCCAGCTATGCTGCCGTGGAACGCTTATTGGCTGCTGGGGCCTCAGTTCACATGTAAGCTTCTTGTTATAAATTAATTACAATTAACTAAAATGTTATATCTATTAATTGTTCAGTCAACATTAAGATTGCTGAATTTGAAAAATGTGTCAAAGGGATATAATTTGTATTTTTAGAAAATTATCTCCCCTTTGACCATTGTAAACGTTTTGTACAGAATCGAATTGAACTTTTGTTATTAATATCTTATTTCTAAGAAATTGACACCACTTTAATCTAATTTCCTAACAAACCAAAATTCCTCTTCCAGTTCTGACAAGTCAGGAAAGATTCCCATCCACGTGTCTGCCCACTGGAAGCTGAAGGACATGATCCGCATCCTCCTGAACGCGGACAGCGACTACAACGCCATGGACAACAAGGGCCGCACGCCACTGTACGTGTGCGTGAGCTCGCTGAGCACGGGGCTGTACTACGAAGACCTCAAGTACCAGGTGCCGTGCATCAAGGTTCTGTACGCGGCGGGCTGCGACATGCTGAACCTGGTGGACTGGCTGCGCTGGAAGGGTCCAGGCATCCCTGCCGACATGCTGTCATACCCGGACTGCGACGACTCGTTTCGGCTGTGGTACAAGACCAACATGAACTCGCCCCACTCGCTGATGAACCTCTGCCGCAAGACCATCCAGCAGCAAGTGTGCCGCCACGACAACTTCGTGAAGCTCATTCCAAAGTTGCCGGTGCCGCCCAAGCTGCAGACGTACCTGTCGCGGAAGATGTTCCACCTTCCCAAGCCCTGATTTTCTCCCTCTCCTCCCCCACCCATACCCCCCTCTCCCCAAGTCCCTTTTTTTCTCCATCCACCCAACCCCACGACCATGATTACTGTAACTACTTTCCCTCCCCAAATCCCTACTTTTCGCCTTCCTTTTATTTACTTTCATTTAATTTTCAGTACTATATGAAGCCCATATTATTCTACCCCTCCCGTCCTTGCTCTCCCAATTCTCTTCTGTAAACCCTGAGATTCTCCATTCTCTGCCACCCCCCACCCACTAAGTCCAGATTCATAATACCCTGTCCCATATTCTCTCCCCCCTCCCACCTACCCAACCCTAAGCCAAACTTTCCCACCCCACCCCCCAGGCTGCGTCTGTGCCGTCACTGTACAGGCCATGGTGACGAAAGGGGTCCAAAGGGTCAGTGACCCAATTCGTCCCAATGTTGTAAAGTGACGAGGTTTTAATCGGAAAACATATATTGGTTTACAGCCCTGATTTCGGAGCTGTGAATCAAAGGTAATATTTTCGATTGATCATTTTTGGCTCGAGGAATGAGACACTCAACTGATGAGGCAAGTTTTTGAGGGGTCAGGGCCTGTTTCTGATTTTGAGTGTCTCTCCCACGCAATTCTGCTTGCATCTCCAGTTAATATTTGAAAGTATACTGGGGCTGATGTCCACAAGGGGTCGGACGGTCGCTTCTTTGTTTACTTTACTGTAGAAATGTTACCGAAGATGAAGCATATTGCCGAAATTTTCTGATCAATTTTGGAAGCAATTTAGAGTTTTGTTTTTGTTTCTGAAATTGGTCACTGCTTTGTTATTCAATCCTACGCAGTCGTGGCTTTGAAAACGGATTACGATTTCCACGTTACCTGCACAATCCGTGCAGGATAATTCTTGAATCTCTGAAAATATTATGAATATTTTTCATTTGGATTTTAAGTGGGAAATTTCCACACTTGAAAATAATATGCCAAGTGTCATGAAATTATTAACAGCATTGAAGCCATTTAGGAAAAATAATACATGATGCCATGTTTTTTGTTTTGGCTAACACTTCAATATATCCAGATTTTTGGCACCTATTGATATTATTCTGTGAAAGACACTTGTTTTTTTGGCATTTTGTCAAATCTGTTAATTGAATTTATGCTTTAGTGATCTACGAGTACAGTGAACGTGTTTGCACATCTTGTGCGTGTGTTTGTCCCACCGGCAGTTTGTGTTGTTTTTGCAGATTTGCACCAATTAGGCACCAATACTGTTAGCTATTGTACTTTGAGCTGCTGATAGACACTGTGTCACACGTTGTTTGGTGAGCAAAACGCTGATGTTCGAAATATTGTATTTCGTGGTTGGTTTTCCCCAGTATCCTAGTGCTATTGTTATCTCCCACAACCGTTATGAGAGCATTTCTTCATCGAAATGCCTCGAGTTATTTCGGGACTTTTCTCGTTTTATTGTTTGAGACGGGTAACGGAAAGTGAGATCAAGGTTTAGATGCGTCTTGAAAAACGAGATCTTCCTCAAGTGTATGAATATTATTATTATATCTTGTCACATGTCTCTAGTTTTCACGTTATCGATTGTTGGCGTTTTATGTCACACGAGTCAGTGGCAGAGAAGAGCGTCAACAATGAAGAATTACTTGTTATTTAGCATGGCTAGTCGTACTTATCATGCATTCAATATGAGAAATTCCCTTGAACACAGATACTTCTATGACTAGAGCTGACATTCTTCACTAGGGGTCTGCATCAGTAGGGATGTGAACGACATTTTGTCAAGACAACATTTGCGATCGAGAAAAATCATAATCATATTTATTTTAAGAATATTATTAATATTTCCTGTCTTCAATCAGTTATTGAATGACAAGAAAAAACAAATCAACATGGCTCAATGTCATGAACTTATTTGATCCTTGCAATTTTATAAATTTATCTTTTGAAATTTGGAGTGTTTATGAAAACATGAAGAAGAAAAAGGAAAATTAGGTTTAATTTTGTTCTTCATTTTAAAGTCTAATGGCTGATCAGGCAGTGTTGGTAATTTAAAACTGCAAAAATTATTTTACATTTCTAAAAAAATATATCTAACAAAAGGACACAAATGGATGATTACATCTTATTGGTGCATGTGAAGTTTTCCACCTCTTATCATGGTATTGTTTTTTGTATCTACCCACTATGGTCTTTCACCATCCTCTAAAGAATGGTCTTGTCGACGACGTTCCTCTCTGCCATATATAACCATTGTTTCCAAAAATCTGTAAATATATTATGAATATATACATCCCGAGTCGTGTTTGAAGTGAGTTTACAGAGTATTCTATCATTATATTTGTCACACTATTATAACATGTTACTGTTTTTTTGTTGATCAAGAAGGCATATATAGCAAATCATTAGAATCGGCGAGTCAGTGAATCGCGTTTTCGACCGAGGTCGACATCTTATTGTGTTTGCGGAGTCGTTTTCCAGCTCGTGTTACAGCTGGTCTGTTCTAATACATGTATGAACATTGTTTCAATTTATTACATTTCATTGTTATAATCTCTGGCACCAAATGTTAGTCGGCTTATTATGTGTAGGTGTAGCGTCCATGGATTGTGTTTTTTATCGTGAATTGTTCAGTTCAGTTTATTTCACAGTGGTAATTTCAACTAATGAAGGCAGAAGAAATTCCAGTGGTGATCTTTTGCCAGTATAACCGGGAAAATTAAATATGAGATTGTTTTTGAGATGTTATTAAAATTTGATTATAATTGAAATTATTGTTGAACTTTCAGAGATTTCAATTGTTAATAAAATATACAAAATGCTCTGCCGAAAATAATAACAAACTTGGGATTCATATGTACCGGGTAAAATGTTTCCCCCTAAATATTTTAAATAAATAACAATGTTTGTAACATTACACAATCAAACATCTTGCTACATATAGCAATAGTAACCACTGCCATGTGTGTTCAGTATTGACAAAGATTTGCATTTTTCTTCATTTTGTCATTTTACCAGGTTCATTCTGAATAATGCATTTAATGTACCAACACATTTATATAACTGAACCGTTATGAAAAGACAACTACAAGTTAAATCAAAATCCAAAAATCTGAATCAGAAATCAAATATTGCATCTGAATAATGATAACCTCTACTTTTGATATTATGTTTACACTTATGTTTATGGAATATATTCTGTTATATATATTTCTATATTCTGCACTGTAAGAGTATCTTCATCTGTAGCAGTAAATACGTAGTACCTGAATGTGCCAAACATGTTTAGCGCCTCCGTCTTGTATTTTTTTGCATCACATTTAGTGCATACACTTACAGAAATAAATAATTTAAGAACTTAAGAAATCTTTGTGATTTATTCTTTATTCAAAGATATCATGTAGTTTCCTCATACATCTTCCCCATGATTAGACGAACACCTGCTACATAAGAACTCCAATCACAAACGTGAAACTATCATCACAACAGAACACACATTTCCTGGAGAAGATAGGTCGATATGTTGGAATATTATAATACGATTGTCGGAGAATACATGCTGCCTCATTTTTAAAATATTTTTTTGTAGGCAAGTTTTTTTAAAGAAAATACAATGTATGGACTGGCACAGAAACACTTGGACAATGTCAAATTGATACTTGTCAACATTGAGGAACATGCAGTTTGAAATTCTGGACGAGAACTCCAAAGATTAACATGGACTGCATTCAATACTATGTTACCAGTTTGAATGACAAGCTATGAATCCCAGAAGGCACATGTCAATGGTTAAAAAAAAGGGAGCCCCCGATATCAATGTCCGTGAAAGTTAGCTTTCCGGCACAATCGTAATAGGATATCTGTAGCATAGAATCTGTAGCATAGAAATGCAGTTATCATCCTTGGCCTATCACTACTACTGACAAGCCGCGACATAAGTGAACAAAATATTGAAAATGGTCCTGGTAATAAAAGTTAGAGAGTTACCAGTACATCAATATACCAATGAACTTGGATCTATGATATGTTGAAAATAATATATGGCATGTTGAAAATAATATTGCCCTGGAAGTACAACATCATATTCCATAAAACCAGTACGGTATGTTTTAGACAAACAATAATTGAAGATGCAAATATTTTATATACAGTATGTTTAATGCATACTTTTATCACACTAAATAGCACCATTGTTATTGGACCCATCATTCTGCTGTTCAGGATAGTGGCGGCCATATTTGTTTTGGCGAACATTGTTGATTCATCCCAGTTACTAACCCAGCATCTCTCTCCCGTTTATATCCCATACAATGAGAAACATATCGTACACCATCGATCACACGGTCTTTGTTCCGATGTTGATGTCCAAACACGTGGATAGATGCACCGATTTGTCGAATCTGCGTATCTAAAACCTTGCACCCAGCGTACAGCGAGAAATTGAAGTTTTTCGGATTAAGACTTCCCTTTTTTTCAGCACTTTCCAGACATTCAAGTCCGAGTTTGCTTCTCTCGGCATCCATTTCTTTAAGTTCATCCTCGGACGGTTGAATAATGTCAATTCTGGGAAGAAAATGACTGAAAGATATCACGGGCACATTGTTTTCGCGAGGAGATATTTTCGAGTTCAAATTCGCGAAGTATTTGGATCGCGATGAATCTCCAAAATTCGGCCATTTGCATAAATGGTTATCCATCCACATTAAGTGAGATTGGTCGTCCGGTTCTGATTGTTTGATGTACAGGGAGTCTTCCATATCTTCTTCCGGAGTGGCGTACCAGGAAAACAGCGGCACGATGTGGACATTCTCAGTGTCGGACAACGGAAATAGTTCCGGTTTTGTCCCAATGCCAATGTCCTTACACAAGGACATTATGTTGTGGAACTTGTCGATGGAATCAATCTTGGTTTCTGTGTTTCGAAGCCACAGTTCATGATTACCTACAAATATAAATAAAAATATGCGGTTAATATACACGCGTAATAAATTGGGATACAATTAATGTAAGGCACGTAAAGAAAACAATAACATGTCACCTACATAATTATCACCAGAATTGTTAAACTAGATGCATCTAAAAACAGAATTCACCCAATTTTGTGCTATCTAGGTACAGTAGGTGCAATAAAGGAAATAGAATTTTTTTTTTTGCATTGTGTTCATATTTGCTTTCAAGATTCTTTCACTTACATCATGACTTGTCAGTTAATGGCAGGAGGAACCCTGCAACATCAATGCACTGAATATTGCAGTAAACCTGCAAGCACCAGCTGGTACTGGCATTTCGACATATTTCTTGATTATTATAAAATCTGAAACCATTCATATTGTCTTGGAAAATTAGCTGAATATGAAATAACTTATAAGTGACCTTTCACCTCTTGCAAAATGATCTTGTCACTTTATTATCTAGTCTTTAATTCTTATTTGTATGAACTACTAGTATTTGTACGTACCAGGAAGGTAAAACACTCTACAGAAGACTTTATTCAAATGTTGGAGGGTTTCCTTCAAGAGGGTCATTGAGTCTGTGACATCGCCTGCCAAGATCAGTACATCGTCTTTAAACTGGTCATGTGACCAGCTGTAGACAAGACTTCGGTTCTCAGCGTGATCTACGTGAATATCGGAGATTGCAAACACTCGATGCATCGCAATGAATTTTCGTAGAAGTGATGTCAGTTTCATATACTTAATACAGATCTGAAACAGATAATACATATACCAGTATAAAAAAAGACACTCTATAGTCCATCTATAAATGACAACAGCTAGTTCTCTAGCTGTTCTAAATATAATAACAGTTTTTGTTCTATATATATTGATCTACTTTTTTTCAAATGGAGCACCATTTAACTGTGAAATCAAAAGGATATATGAGACATTGGGAGGGAATTTGCACATATCTAGAATATTGTTCTCACCAATGTCAAGATGGTGTAGATCTAATAATATTTGAGAAACAACAAACATATTTCTAGTATAATTCTAGATTAGAAATACCTGGTAAATCTGGAAGAACTACATTTGCCGGGGGGAAAACATTTGTATGAGATACATATACATGTAAAAAAAAAACTTTTTAAATATAGTTATTGACCTTTGACCTATGTAAAGATGCTGTCACTTTAACTACAGCTTTAAAGAAACACTTCTAATAAAATCTAAATATGAAATGATGATATCTTGCTAAATGATATGATGTTGGCAAAACTATCAGTATAACCATGCATAAATGACATTTAATTACTAGGTCTAAATCTTACAGTCGTTGTATCTCAGCTGACAAGCGGATAAGCCAAGGGTCGAAAGTAGTAAAATCCGGAAAGGTCAAGTGGTAATAACAAAAGTAAGATCACATTTCTTTTCCGAACATGAAAAAAATATGTGCAGATTATACTAGTGATGACCAGTACGCATTGCTTATTATCTGATTATCAGCTGACTATGCACTGAACATTATTATTCGCTTAAAGGGATAGGAAATTATGTATTCTTATGTATTTTTATGATGTTTATTTGATGAAGTAGGCTAACTAAGAAGGTCTTGGGAGAGATGACAGACATGTTACTGTAACCTACCACCTCGATCCTAACTTCCGATAATTTAACTACTAAGAACTGCATGTATACATACCATTTGCCGTTTCTTAGATTATGTATTTTCGGACACATATGACAGTTCAGGGGCGGATCCAGACTTTTGGTTTAAGGGGGGCTCATAATTTTAATCACCTTTGAAGTGGCGGATCTGGAACCTATCGCGGGGGTTGGGGGGTCTTAATCTGTGTAGCCTATACTAGTATATGCTACAGTTAGTGTACTCTCTGAGTGTTCGAAATGTAGGTATTATAAAATGCGATTTCCTTGTAAACATATTGACAGACTTTAGGACCCAAGTTTCAGCACCGGAAATTTGAAGTATAAGCATAATTAAATACGATTTCCTGGTGTCTACAGAACCTAAATTAACATGTTTTGCACTCGTTATATCCAGTGGTGTTTGGATGGCATGCTCCCGAATTTTTTTTAATGTAGGCACAGCAAAGTACAACATTTCCTGATATTAATAGAAAAACAAAACAATGGTCTGGTGGTACGAGTATGCTTCCAAAACATTTCGAAATGTAGTCCGGAGGAGTGTTCCCCTGCAAATTTCTAAATGTAGACATAACAAAGTGCAATTTCCTGATATCTATAGAAATAAAACCCATATATCCTAATAGTATAGTGTAATCTAGTGTGGTATGGGGATGTTCTCCCCGAAAATAACAAAGTGCAATTTCCTGTTATCTATAGAAATAAAACCCACAATGTTCTATTGTGGTCTGGATTCTTGGGGTTTTCTACCAGAACATTTCGAAATGCATAGGCATAACAAAGTGCGATTTCCTAATATCTATAGAAATACAACCCACAATGCTATCTATTGTGAGTTAGCTTGGTGGTATGCACCCCGAAAAATGGTGGTCTGGGGTTTCAAAATGTGGTCGGGTGTGTTCTCTGAAGATTTCCTTATACTAGTACCTATAAAAAAATAAAACCCACCATGTTATCTAGCATGGTTTGTGGGTGTACGTCCAGAAAAATGTTGAATCCCCCCCTGAATCCGCCCCTGGAATGTATAGCGAGAAAACTTTAGGTGTGCACATTACATGTTTAATTCAAACCACTGAGTTATGTCCCCTTGCATTGACATAATTAAGGAAATAACAATACGACCATATTCAGGTCTATCAGTAGATTACAGGGGGTTGGACTAGATATGTGTCTACCAAACAGCGGTGGAAAGGTTTTTGGAAATACAAACATTATTGTATGTATGTCAAGTGAAAGTATTTTGCAGTTGTAGCTAAGAACTAGTCCAAAACAACCATAAACATCTGTGATATTATGCCTTTAAACTCCATATTCACTCACTCACTGGAAAGACGTTACTGGAAAGCCAGAAAAAGTGGCATATTTTGAGAATCTCATATATCTATTCGATTCTTGACAAGCAATTTTGGAATTTGCTGTTTGCTAACTAAAACATCGAGTATCCAAAGTAGATCATAACATTATTCTTTCAGCGGGCGACTAGTGTGTCACTGGTCAAATAAGAAGAGATACAAATATCTTATGGGCGCTGATATTCGACGTATCATACACATAGAGTGAGTTAGCTAGATCTGGGAACTGGAAATCAGGAATAAAAGTCATTGTTTCGAAAAAAAAATACTTCAGTCTAACTAGAATATTACAGCACACAGTCAAGCAATTTTCTCAGGGCCAGTGGAAGTATTTTCGCGGTCAGAAGACGTTAAAGGCATAACATTACAGACATTTCTTTTTCTCTAACAAATCGATTGTGTCGAAGATGAGCTACTTATGTCAAAATTATATAGTGATGATCCAATAAGTAATATAAATGTCCATTAACTTAAAGATAGTGGGTTACCTTGATCTGAGATCTGGATAGAAGTAATTTAATCAGACAATTTCGAGACCATCACCAGATCACAATGATGCATACAGGGCAGAAGTCTTGGAAATGTGATGTCTGTGGAAAGTCATTTTCTCGGTCACGCAGTCTCGAGAATCATACATTGATACACACAGGACAGAAGCCTTGGAAATGTGATATCTGTGGAAAGTCATTTACTGTGTCAAGCAGTCTCAAGAATCATACATTGATACACACAGGACAGAAGCTTTGGAAATGTGATATCTGTGGAAAGTCGTTTACTTTGTTGGGTGGTTTCAAGATGCATATATTGACACACACAGAAGAGAAGTCTTGGAAATGTGATATCTGTGGAAGGTCATTTTCTCAGTCAGGCAATCTCAAGAAGCACACACTGACACACACAGGAGAGAAGCCTTGGAAATGTGATATCTGTGGAAAGTCATGTTCTCAGTCGAGCAATCTTAAGAACCACATGCTGACACACACAGGACAGAAGTCTTTTAAATGTGATGTCTGTGGGAAGTTATTTACTGGGTCAAGCAGTCTAAAGAATCATACATTGATACACACAGGACAGAAACTCTGGAAATGTGATGTCTGTGGAAAGTCATTCACTGTATTGGGTGCTCTCAAGGCGCATACAATGATACACACAGGACAGAAGCCATGGAAATGTGATATCTGTGGAACATCATTTTCTCAGTTAAGCAATCTCAAGAAGCACATACTGACACACACAGGACAGAAGCCTTGGAAATGTGATATCTGTGGAACGTCATTTTCTCTGTCATGCAATCTCAAGAACCACATACTGACACACACAGGACGGAAGCCTTGGAAATGTGATATCTGTGGAAAGTCATTTTCTCGGTCAAGTACTCTCAAGAACCACATAGTGACACACACAGGACAGAAGTCTTGGATATGTGATGTCTGTGGAAAGTCATTTTCTCGGTCAAGCACTCTCAAGAACCACACACTGACACACACAGAATGGGAGCCTTGGAAATGTGATATCTGTGGAAAGTCATTTTATCAGTCAAGCAGTTTCAAGAATCATACATTGATATGTATAGGACAGAAGAAATGTGATCTCCTAACCCTTCAAAGTACCTCAAGAAGTCATGAAGAAACCAAAGCAACCCCAAGTAGTCCAAAAGAAGTGTGTTTATCAGTGGTGAAAATCGAAATGCCCCAAGCAACTCAAAGTACACAGACAGTACATTTTCCAGTAGTGAAAAGTGAACTACCACAAGGTACCCCAAGGACAAATGTATATGTTTCCCAGTTGGTGAAAAGCGAAGTACCCCAAGCATCCCCAAGTAACCCTACTGAAGTACATCATCCAGGTATAAAAATTGAAATACAGGAACTTGAAGAAGGAATCCCAAGCAACCCAAAGGAATTCCAAGGAAGTACATTGTCCAGCAGTGAACATCTAAATCCCTCAAGATACCCCAAGGACGTGTGTACAGTCGACCCCCATTTAACCGAACATCAGATAACCGGTTCCCTCGCTATCCGGACGTTTTTTGGTGGGAACGAATATTTTCCTATGTAAAATGACTCAGATAACCGGAAATTTGGTTCCCGTTTATGGTCGGTCACATCCGGGAACCAAATAGACAAATTAATTATAATATGTGTTCAGATAACCGGACGATGAAAGAACTAAGAATCGCTAAATAGTCGGCTGCTAGTAGACCAGCTCTGAGCTGTTTGTTTAACAAATTGGCAAGGCAGCCATGTTGTCAAAACATTAGACCAAAGGCGGCAGTAAACATGGTAAAAGGGACAGTGTTTAGACAATAATCAACTGTTTTCAGTACATTACAAAAGTTGGTTAGAATAATCATTTCCATTTGATTAAAAGTTGAGTTAACACCAAGGAATTGCAATCACTCGTAATCGGTAATCAGTGTCAGTTAGACTGGACTTGAAATTGAGAACATCGTTATCACTGCCAACAATTATACTGTCCCGCGTCTTGAAGATAAATACAAAGCCAGGTATTATCAGCAGATGATAGCATGTTGCACCGATTGTATATATGTATGATAAATTAAGTCAAGTCGTCTATATCTGTGTTTTATAATTTACATGAAAAGTGGCAACTTTTGCCAAATTCAGATATCCGGAAATTCAGTTATCCGCACGATTTTACCGGGAACGCAACCAACCGGATAAATGGGGGTCGACTGTATACATTTACCATTGGGGAAACTCTAAATACCACAATCGTGACAATGAACCCAGGCTGGAAGTTACTTTCTTTTCCTAATTACCAACGGTGTGTGATAGGGTGTGGTTTCCCTGGAAACCAGCCCACCTTTTGAGAGTTACTTAGCTAAGAACTTCTTGGTGAAAAAATATCTCTTCAAAAAGTATCAAAAGCAGAAAACCAGTTAGGAAAATTTAGTACTTACGAACTTCTTAGGACTTACGAAGTTTCAAGAATATGGGCCTTGCTGAATATGAAAAACAATGTCGTACTAACTTTCCGATAGACGATTTTTCATAAATCGTGTTCAAAGGTGACCACCATTGAAAATCTTTTATTTAGGATAGTTAATTGGTACATAGTATATTGTTTACTTCCTAGTATATTACTATTGTGTTTAAGTGTCTTAAAATTTTAAATGATGTTGCAATATGACAGAAAAACACCGAACTTTTCACCAAATTTCCAAAATTAGTAATATGGTAATTTGCCTTAGGAAGTAAAGAAAATATGGTTATTTTTCAAATGTTTGCATCTGCAGTTACGACTTTTAATGTCATAATATCTGCATAATTGTGTCTTCTATGGATATATTTTTTACCTCAACTACTATGGATAAAAATACCATAAAAAAATAGTAGCATAATGACAATAAACAATAAGAATAATTGACATTTTGGTATCTCAACCCCAAATGTTTTATTTCTTAATTATTTTTTATAGATAATTAGATGTACAACAACACAATATTTGGAATCTGACTTTTATAAATCTATTTAGTGAATTTTTAGCATTTCTTTAGAGAAACCTTTTCCTTTCGCTTACGATATCTCAATAACATTACAAGACATGTCTTATATTACAGTGCACCCTCGCTATAACGCCATTCAATGCACCGCGCATTCGGCTATAACGTGGACCCCATTTAAAAAAAAAAGAAATTAAAAAAAAAAGATTTCTTTTTAAAAATAAAAAATGTTTTGCTTTAAAGCAGGAAGCAGGAAATACGTCTGCGCATACATAGTATTTTACAGTA
>JAUTBV010060987.1:0-19967 GCA_032361325.1 Lepetodrilus fucensis
ATTTCCACCAGTCGTTTTTAGAGTGCTAGCTCACTCTGGAATATTAATGTCGCAGTTAACAAGAATATCCCACTCATACACAGTATACCGGGGTAGGTGACTCTGAGGGACCACCCGTTGATGTAAACTTATCTTTATGCTGAGCGCCAAGCAGGGTGACATCAACTACCATTTTTGCCGTCTTTAGGTATGACGCTTCCGTACGCAAATTGGGTTGACATACCGATCTTCCACACTCCGTGGCAAGCGCTCGAAGGTTTGCACCACGAAGTCGGTGTCTATAGCTGTATAGTATATTTACATACCTATACAGAATGTAATTCAACACATTAAGCAGGTGTTCGTGTCTCGCCTGTCGCGTTCTAGAGTCACGTGCTATAGGAAAAAGTCACGTGATATGAGACGTCTTCAGCACCGCCATGATCAATACCATAGCAACAATAGAACGGCCTCGGAACCGCTTTGTCTAATTCTAAGTCCGGATCATTGTCTAAATCTAAGTCCGGATCGATACGGAAAGAGGTCATAACTTTGTGTTCATCAACGTTCATCAATAATTCACTTCGGGACGGTCCGAAAACACAGAATACTGTAGATACTGTAGATTCCGTGCTGTTTTGACTTTTCATTGGAACTATTTTGAAATTAAAACGCCAATGGTGCTCTGAGTTTGGAGTGTAGGAAGGTATGAAACATACGCTCTTGACGTCAACTTACGAGTGGTTCGTGAATCGCGACCGTGAAACGGATAATGCGTTTGTCTGTCCGTGATATGAGCGTAGCAGGTTCAATCAGAAACAGATATAGCGTGTGATCCAGTCTTGGTTTACATTGTTTAGCAGCGTTTCTCATCTCTCTTTGTGTGTGTGTGTGTGTGTGTGTGTGGATATCTCTGTTTAGGCCTATGCCATCCAACTGGTTAGGCCTATAGTTCATGTATGCAACGTGCCAGCGTGATATACCGCAACAAAACAACACGCAAAAAGAGCTGGTGTGGGAAAACTATCAACATCAGGTGTTGTTATACTGGTGCATATAGCCTATTGATGTAGTGCACTTTATCACACACACACAAACACACAAACACACACACACAAACACATACACACACACACACACACACAAACACATACACACACACACAAACACACACACACACAAACAAACACACACACACAAACACACACATACTCACACACACACACACACACACACAAACACACACACACAAACAAACACACACACACAAACACGTGCGCCCAATGAGATGTAGGTATATCTGCACCAGTGTGCTTTTCGCTAAATGTTATCTTCCAAAAATAAAACGGATATTTTTATTTTGAATAATGGACCTCATAATTTGTTCATTCAAAGAGACACTGCAAGCACATGCAAAATAGTATTGCCTGTGCATTTATGAGTAAATTTCATTACGTGCAATTATTTGGCTAATTTTTCACTTATCTATAGACTTACCGCTTTATGTGCTTTATGCGTTTTGCCATTTGAAAGTAGCATAGGGCGATATATATCCTCGAAAACCCAAGTCTCCACTAACCTCCGTCAAATACCCTGGGATCACTACCTAAATAGCTCTGTTTTGGCCGATTAAGAGCCAGAATGAATAGTCCCACTAGACACGCAATTGTTGCGTGGGGGTTACGTGTTCTCTAAATATATCGATTCAGAGTTATCTCCGCCTAGCTTGGATTGGTTGATATATTTAGAGCATTGTATACCCCCACGCAACAGTCGCCTGTCGAAAACGGAGTTCTAGACAGTGATCCCATGGTATTTGACGGAGGTTAGTGTAGTCATAATGGCTTGGGTTTTCGAGGATGAGCTATATAGCAGGCCTAATATAAAACATCAATATCATTGTTCCCTTAAAAGTGTTAACGGCAGTACATAAGGCAGGACCTATTTAGTACAGAAGGATATGTAAGATATAGATGTACCTTATGCCACGTACTTTAATATACAAGCAATATACAGTGACATACAAATGACGTTGCATCCATACATGAAAGTTCCTTCATATGACCTTCATGTAGTGGCATTGCATCCTCGAAAACACTGGCCATTACGACTACACTAACCTCTGTCAAATACCCTGGGAGGTTAGGGTAGTCATTAGGATGGTGGCATTGACGCTATTTGTATATTCAGTATCGTTCCATTAATAAATACTAGCAGCAGATTTCATATTAATCAGATTCGGAGCGTGAATCCGCACTCTTCTCAAGTTGCCGCGCAGGGATTTTGCTAAATAAATTATCAGGGAACAAAGAGAGTATGTTCTACTTTGGAATCGTACAAAACCTCAAGCAGGTATAAATAAAATATACATTTTTATTTTAATGTTTATTTTATAAACAGTATTACTTTTAATTATTGTCATCATTCAAAGCGTTATGCTCATATAAGCCAGTATCTCCATAAAGCATGCATTATTCAGCAGTAGGAGTAGGCCATGTTTAGAGACCTTCCGGTTGCCCCCCCCCTCTCTCCCAAACCATATACACATTGCCAAGTTGGTTACTGCGGTGTTTCTACAAGAATGGATTGATGGTCTGCCTGGAGAATATGCGACAGTTTTTTTCTTCTGTTTGGCTTGGCACTATGTGTGAGATGTAATGAACAACAGACCCGTAGTGGAAGATGCATGGATATGTTTGTCTTATCAAAACAATATACCTTGAAGACGCTTCAGAGAAACAGCTATATACCTAGATCTATCGGCCATCAAGTTTTCAAAAGACATGTAGGTGCGAACACATTTATTTGCAAATTACACTTTTTAGTAAGATATTGTCAGGCATGTACCATAACAATCTCATTAAAATCATATCTCAGCACAGCCCTTTGACCTCACCTTGACCTCACTCAACAGTTCATCCTAGGTTCCGGTCACGTGGCTCCGATACGCAGTGGCGCTGAATGTTACGTTTCACGATTACAAAAAGAACGATTTTCTTTGACATTTTAAAAAATGAAATTGGCACGCCAAGGACTAAACACTAACCATATCTCATGTGAATTAATTCTTATTTGCTTTTATTCCGTTCTCTAACATTCAGGCTAATGAGATTCGCGTATACTAAGTATTGGAATCGTGTTAAAATACAACTTAAATGGTTGGATTTCATTGACATTTTCTTTTGACAAGAAACATTGTCGTAAATGTTTACAATTCCAGATAATCTTGCTTTGTCCATCTTGCTTTGTCCCAAAGGTGAAATGCAGTAGCCTAGTATATGGGTAGGCCTACAGTATGAATGTCGACCACGTATACTAGGCCAGCAAGACCGTACAAAACTAAATGTTAGCTGTGTTCCAATCACAGGTTCCTGTCACATATATCGATACCCTCGTGTGTGTATTGGAGGTTTGTGCGGAAGCCTATTCTCCAACGTATAAAGAACCATGGCCTTTCCTTAGATGAGGACATTCTGTCTGTTTGTGTAGTCATATTCCTCAGATGAAGAGCTGGCTCCCGTTACACGACGACCTCCTAAAGTTGTGAGCTCCTAAAGTTATGACCCAGCATATCACCTCCTAAGTTAGATGAAGATTTAAGAAGGGATATGACTTATGACATGGTTGTGAAACACTTTAGGAGGTGATAACTCAGGTTAGGAGTTCCTAACTAGTTAGGACACCTTCGTGAAACGGGGGCCTGGACTCTAAATAATTGTAATATACATCGTATGTCATATATCTATAGTATTTACCATATATTCGACATAATTAATTTTGTGAAATAATTGTTGCAGGTTCTGCATTTCATGATGGACGTGGACTAGTAACTTTAACCCTCTCCATGCTGGAGACAACCCCAAACAGCTCTAGATCATCATAGTATCGCTTACTTCAGCAAGAAGAGAGTTCGACTCATTGGGACTGGCTATTTTTGTGAACAGGCTGTTGACCTGGGTATTGTTTCTCAAAGCTCTCACATCTACTATAGTTTGGCATGAAATTCATTGACACCCCTATTTCGTAGGTTATCTCGGTAAATACTTCAGGGAATGAAAAACCAAAAAAAAATTTTTGGTTAGGGCAAATGAAACAAGAAAAGGTTTTTGTTTTTCATTCCATGAAGTATTTACCGAGATAATCTACGACCTAGCGGTGTCAATGCATTTCATGCCAAACGATAAGAGACATTAAGAACTCTCGTATTATGTTAGACTGGACGTTTTGTCTGGGTTTGTTCGTGGACGTGAAACATGGACGTAAAACATAGACGTAGAACATGGAAGTAAAAAGAGAAGAGAAACTGGTGGTACTGGGGTCTGAGCCCGCCGATGGTTTATTGACGTCAAGTCGCAAACACCCCCCCATTGCAGGGGAGTGACCTTGGTAAAGGAAAAAAATAAGAGAGAAAAGACATTCATTCCTCCGAGAAAACTTCAAAACTGGTTTTCTAGGTCTATGCCACTATGAGGTAACCGTGAAAATTATGCATGTTAAGTAAATGTACAGATCTCACAAAGAAAAAAAAAAGGATCTCATTGGGCAACTGGATGTTGCCCAAACGACGTAACTGTCAGTACAGATGCAGTGACCGATAGGCAACCGCCAACACTCACTTCACGTGCAACTTCTGGCTATTTACACGATTCTCGCTCTCACTCTCTCTCTCTCGCTCTCTCGAGACATTCACTCACGTGGTTTCATTCACACAGATTAACGTCATTCAACACCGGGCGACAATCACCCGTTATAACCCCGGGAAGAGACTGGCGGTTGCGGCATGGTTGCGGCACGGGCTAATGAACATACTAATTAAATCTCTACGTAGAAGCCTAATCACACTGTGACTGGAATATCCCGGAATGTCCGTTCCATGTTCCGTCGTTCCGCCGGTCTCCTCCTGGTTACAGCCACACATTAGAACACTAGAACCTGTCCGCAGTGAATGAGAACAGGTTGATTTCTTCCATGTTGGTGCCACCCAATCACAAAACCGGTCTAACTACGATGTGCTGATAAATCTTATTAATAGTTTAAAATGCAAATTACTCGCTAATATTAAAGGATGATATTCATGAAAGCTTATATAGCATTGATTGATAGAATAATACAAGAATCTCCATAAAGAACTGTTGTGATTGGCCGAACCGTTCTGGAAGTAACCAATAACATTGGATTAAAATCTTCAGTGCTGAGAAACCATCAAATCCTGATTAGCTAAGATTCGTAACCATGGTAAATAAGAAAGGCCTAATATTATAAAGGGAAAAGTCACATCTAAAATTAGGCAAACAGGACAAAAACAATATTGGCATGAAAACACAATAACATCTACAATCTAAAACATGGGGCAGTAATACTAACAGATGTAAAGATATAAAATCAACAATGATTTAGCTCAAAGCTGAACTGCTAGTACTGTAGATGTCGTGACCGTGATATAAAAAGAGGAAATAGAGGGTTAACGTGGAAACCTTCATTGATTTCGGAGAGGGGTATACAGTGACTCGCAAAGATGCAGTGTGGAAGTTCGGACATAGTCACAAAAAGTCAATGGGGGTAGTTTTGATGAAGTGCAGGTTCATACACCCATAATTGCAACATCCATGTTAACCCTCTCCATGCTGGAGGCAGCCAGAGCAGTGTCTGTGTCTAATCCAGCAGGCATAGGGTTAACAGCTGAAGGGAGATGGTTAATAAATAAATTCTTAGTACATGTATACTGTACATAAGATATTACAATTACCTAGTAAATGTATATATAAAACACCCTTTATTATATATACCGGGGTAATATCATAAACTTATCAGATTGTACTTGATACATTTTTCACTTTTATCTTGAAAAAGAATGAACAATAAAATTATAACCTTTATTATGCAATTAATAATGATTATTTGGAATAAATTAATTTGGTAATAACACAAGAATATTAGATGTTTGAAAAATGGTAATCAGTGAATTAATATCCATACCAAATATTTTTACATGATGTATCATGTATGTACATATTTAACCCTCTCCCTGCTGAAGACAACCGGAGATGCCCTAATGAACAGTGATTTTTACTATTCCAGCAGGGAGAGGGTTAAATAAAACAAAATATAAATAGCATATTTTCTTTGCAATAATTATTTAGTAATTGCCAGACCAAAATAGCTAATCAAAATAAAAGTAAACCAGATAGTAGACTTGACCTAATTTCCACTTTGTCGGCCAATCACAAATCAAACCCATGAGTTGCCACGGTAACACTGATTAATGACTCCCCAGAGAAGTTACAGGCACCCTCACTTATCCCCCTTTGCACGCCTAGATCTATGTATTGACAGAGCGACTGCACTCTTAGATTAATAACGATTCTTGCAGAGATAGAACTTAACACTAGTTCGCTAGCACTGACAATTTTCCCCAATGCTAAAGGTATCCTACGGGCAAAGAGAAATTCATGTGGTTTTTTTCCGTAAACATTTGTTATTTGTATCATTATTCTGGCTAGTAAAGTCTTAAAAGTAAGTTTCCATCACTGGCTTTTGTCGACTACATCGAACACCTCATTGCATATTTAACGGACATATTGTGATAATCAACTCCCCAAAAGAAATGCCCCATTAGTTTCTACACTAAAATTATCTAGCAATTAATTATTAATTATCATTTCCCCGAATCAATATTTCATCAGATTGTTCGAAAAGAACATAGTACAATATCTATAGAATTTTAACAATTTCAAATATTAATAATAAAATCAATATGGAATATTCTGTAGGGTGCATGGACAGATATTTACACTACACGTACACATCAGTGTATAAATTAATGTTGAAAAACAAAAACAAAAACAAAAACTCTCAAATATCACGGAAAGAATACTATAGTGGAAGTGAATGAGTATGATTGGAAACACGATAGTTACAAATGGAGACTAAAAATAAAAGTAAAATGGTCTACAGTGGTTAAACAGCATATCACAGATTATGTCAGATAAGAAAATTCTTGTAATTCACATTGACTAGGAAATCCGATACTAAAATATCCATTGAAAAAAGAAATTGTCGTCATCAGCTGATCGGTAATGTTACGGGTTACTATGGCAACAATGAAAGCTCCACACACCATCGCCGCTGGAAGGAGAACGCTGCCAATGCAATGCCCGTGTGGAAGCTGTTCTACAGACATGATCAGCACTGCGGCGGAGTATTCAGCGACGAAATGGACCCCGAGCTGGGCCGTGAAAACAACCACTTCCATCGCTGTCGAGTGCTTGTCGCTGTCACGTCTTCAATATTGGAAAGCACGTTAACAGTGGCAGCAGTCTCTCAGAGGAATGCTCCAATTGTTCAGACATGAGACAATCATATGATTGTTCAGACATGAGACAATCGTATCTATTGGTGTTTAGGCCATATTTCAATTCCACTGTGCAGATAGTAGATTATACGTGAGAAAGAATCTTAGTTGGCGTAGTGAATAAAAAGATGGTATAATCTAATTGACTTTTCAAAACTGGACATGAAAGAAGAAATACTTTTCTATGTGTGGAGTAAAGAATGTAATATATGGCAAAACACTGAGATCGGAGAATGGAAGAACGTCTGTCCAATATGAGATCATTGCAAAGGTTTGCTAGAAAGAATGTTATTTCCCCCCTACAATTTGATGTTCAAATTTCCATTTCCATTTTTCCCCTTTCATTTACAACTCAAATTTATAGTTTGCACATACCGTACTGATGCACCTGAATACTTTGATTAAAATAATGTTTTACGTCGCGGCAGGAATATTTCACCCATAGGCGACGACACGTTAACCAATGCTGCACATGTTTCTAGTTTCTAAACCTGATGTATACCCGTCATTAAGTATTTTGCTTTAGATTATATCTATTACAGCATGTACCTTAATTATCCTAATATTTAAAACCCTCTAATAGTTCGAACATAAACTGTCGAAAATAATTTGTGTATTTTTCTAATAATTCGAACAGCTACAAATTTAATTATTTTCTCCTGTTTAAAGTATTAGGGTGGTTACCCTAGTTAAGGTGTGTATGCATTTGTGTGTGTGTGTGTGTGTGTGTGTGTGTGTATTTATGCACTTTACTGCAAACATTTGCGATGATCGATACTGAAGTAACAATAATGCCTAGCAAGTAATGCGAGTAATTCAAATAATGCGAGTAATGGTATCAACAGCAGACCCGCCATGCATTATTTCAAATTCAGATTCACGATAAGATTTCCCGCAAACGTGCAAATTTTGAGCAAAGTTTGTAGTATAGGACATCAAATGATTGAATTTGATTTGATCTTTTCAAGTCCATGTGTTGTATTTTCCCCCCTTTATAGCAGCAGAAATGTACAGAATTTGGGGCGATTGAGTTTTAGTTAATCTCACGCACTGACGTTATCATGAATGAAAAGCTGTTTCTGTTCATATGTAGTATTTTTGTCTTGCGAATATGTACTTTCATACACATGTGAGTAAAAACACACATACACGCATGTACGCAAGCAAGCACACACAATCACAAATTCAAATGCACGCACACACACACACAATCACAAATACAAATGCACGCACACACAATCACAAATACACATGCACGCACACACACACACACACACACACAAAATCACAAATACACATGCACGCATGCACGCACACACGCACACACACAATCACAAACACACATCTATCCTATTATATATTACCCACTGCACACATCTCATACATACAAACAATCGATTTATTTTTCAAAATCTATGTCATCAATATTAATTTGTTATCTGTGGTCTAAAAGTGCATCAGGACTTGAAAAGATCGAATCAATAAATACAACTTAAATAAATAAATAAAATATGAATTTGATGAAGTAGAATGACATTGGATAAACAACTGCTGGCTAATTATCATAAATGTTACATTATGATCGACAAGCAAATAATAAAAGTAAAAAATCTTGCTGAGGGTTGTATTAAAAAAATAAAAATTGTTGCTAAAAATTATGTTGGCATCAAGAATTGTTTGCTGAGGAGTGGTGCAGACAGAGTTGTCAAGATAATATCATTTAAATAGATATACATATGAAGATCATGAATATATAATAATTATTAACATCTGCCAATTATATTCTTAACAAGATATAATTTAACAGCTAAACATAATCTATATTTTAAATATACAATCAAGATAATAAAAATCTTTGCCATTATTAAGTCTGATTGGTGGCTCTCAATTAACAATATAAAAATCAAACAGTGTTAAATGAATAATTAACTTGAAAACAAACCAGTCGTTTCCAAAGTGACAGAGACATGCCATTATGGAAGCTAGGGAGGGGAGGGAAGGGTCGTGCTACTTCCAGACTAGTTCACTCTGATTTAAGGGGCATTAGGTTTCATCACAGTTTGGCTGAAAGATCAACTCTTAATATAGGAAAGGTAATGCACGCGCATATGAATTACATAATAGATATCGCAGTATATAAAAACCCAATGTAATCTTTAAGCTCCTGCCAAGAATATTCAATAAACACTAGACACTACTAAACTAAACAATCATGAGCTATTAAATTACAACTTTCAACAAATACCAAATTCCATGTTTTTTGTTTTTTAGTGTCAACACTAAAAAAAAAAGGTTACCTTTTTTTAAAACTTTAAGAAACGTTTCATCTTATATATAAAAAAACTAAAATAAAACTTGGCACATAATACCAATTTACATTGCTGAATGAAATATCCACTCAGATCAGATATCAGTGATGTAAAAAAACAACGTACACTTCCTTTGACAGATCTTAAATGAAAGACACTCAGGATAGCATTCAGTCAATTACGAATTCATTCATAAACATGAACAGAGATATCATTCATAAACATGAACAGAGATATCATTAAGACACACGCACACAAATTAAAGATATCGTTCACACACATGAACAGAGATATTGTTCACACACATGAATGGATATATCGTTCACACACATGAACGAAGATATCGTTCACACACATGAACAAAGATATCGTTCAAACACATGAATGGAGATATCATTCACACACATGAACGCATATATTGTTCACACACATGAACGGAGATATCGTTCACACACATGAACAGAGATATTGTTCACACACATGAACGGAGATATCGTTCACATACATGAACGGATATAGCATTCAAACACAGGAACAGAAATATATCGTTCACATGCATAAACACATATCGTTCACACACATGAGATATAGCATTCACACACATGAACAGAAATATATCGTTCACACGCATAAACAGAGATATCGGCCACACACTTCTAGGGTACGAGTTCCTCGTGTATAAATGAAGCATTTTTCTAAGTTCAACAAAGATTAAATATGAACACTCATTGAATACTGTCGATAGGACCAAACAGTTGCGCTATTGGAGAGATACTGTATGCTAACTATAGTATAGACAAAGACACGAACACATTCTCAAGAAAGGTCGACCTCTGTTCACTATTACGTCAAGTAGTTACTGTGTATCCTTAATGTCACACTATTGGCTATATAAATATATTAAATTACCTTATCTACCAGATCTATTAATATCTTATTCTCTGTACATCTAAATAGGATAAATATATTACTAGACTTAATACATGGTAACTTCTAATTTATAGCACATTAGTGGGCTATTACAAGAATAATATATATACAATATCAGTATCTGAGATTTCAAACATATTCTCTTACATAATTTTCAGGGAACATTGCAAAAATGTTTGTTTACATCTATTTATGGTATACTATTACTACAAATAATTTGCTGTAAATTAATTTATCATCTATAAAAATGTAGAATATTATTTTGATGCCAATTAAAAATGTCTCAATATTTAATAAATATAGATCGTTAAAATTAAATATGACAGCAATAAAACATTATAGATGAAAAAGAAGTTTCCAAAATAAATAAATAAATAATGTATTGTTCTGGAATACCAAGACAAATATGTGAGATCAACAAGTACATAATACAAAATACTAAAAACAAAATTTGAATTTGTATTTTTTTAACACATTACCATTATCCTAATAGCAAATGATTAAGTTCTCTGAAAACTATGCAAGGAAAATACATTGAATTTTCTCTTTCTGGCCAAGATAATATGCTTCCTCAACATACAATTGCACTGAAGACATAACAATTCTTCGTTTAGTAGGCTTATACCTAAAACCATGATACTAAATTTAAATAAACTTATGAAACTTGAACAAATAGTTTAAACTGTAACAAGCTGGGCGTTAGTAACGAAACTGTGTAACAAGCTGGGCGTTAGTAACGAAACTCGCAGATATATTTTCCCTGATTGAAGTTTGGACTCTTTCATAATATGTCAACATATGTGTCAACACTTCCAGATTTTAGAACACCTTCAACATGTATGTGATGCTAGAACACCTTCAACATGTATGTTGATGCTAGAACACCTTCAACATGTATGTTGATGCTAGAACACCTTCAACATGTATGTGATGCTAGAACACCTTGAACATGCATGTTGATGCTAGAACACCTTCAACTTGTATGTGATGCTAGAACACCTTCAACATGTATGTGATGCTAGTAGTAACAATCGCTACACTTCACCTTTCTATCATAGACACCTGCTTCACAAACTTAACTTATGCCGCATATAAAATACTATTAAGAACTAATCTCCGAGTGATTATGGAGTTTAACGTCGCTTCGGAATCTTTCACCCATTTGCGACGACAACCAATCTCTGAAGAATTACCAATGTTATTTTTTAAAAAGGTCTCAAAATACATGACTACACAGGCCAACTTTCAATACCTCTAGGCTTATTAGAGTTAATGGAAAATCCATAATAGAAAATTCCGCAGTAGAAAAGACAATTGCTAGTTGAATCTTCACAGATCAATAGATGGCTATTGGCTATATTATTAACCCTCTCCCTGCTGGATTGGACACATGCACTGCTCCTTAAGGCATTTCAAGAGTAACAGAAATGTGAATTTGGAGATTTGAATAATGGCACGATTATTATTACAATTTTATTTTGCCAGAAGTAATAAAATTAAGGCAAGATTTCTTGAATCCAGTGTTTCATCTAGTCAGCTGCCAGAACTCTTTAAAGTTTTGTTGCGAAGCAGGTAACTGTATACATTTCCACAACCTGATAGCCATCGGAATTAGAAAATAGAACTGATCATGAACTAGGTGGATGTCTATATTGTTTAATAATAAATACTCCCTATGTATCACGTGAATAACTATATATTGCCTCATAACATAAAACCATTAATATATTTTTTTCAATTTTTTTTTTTATGTTTGAAAAATGTAAAATATTATATAATAAATTAACACCAAAAATCCCTGAAAACATGTTGTATGCTGTAACAATTTAGTGTGAAAGTGGACAAATATTTTTGCAAGTGTAATATTTTCAATACCATGCATGGAGGCAACAGGATATTCTGTAGAAAACTACCTGTGCCTAATCCATCAGTAAGAGGGTTAAACTGTTTCCCAAAATTTAATTATATTAATACATTGTTCCTATGGTATTGTCCATGCTGGCAAACACATGACATTATATCACTATGGCAGACATTCTGTTTCCCAGCAAAACTGCAAATCCTACATGAAATAAACCTCGACAAATATGACTGGCTTAGGTAAACCCCAGTTGGTATTTCTGATAAGGGCCATTAATTAAAGAAGCCTGTGAGCCTGATTATGGGGGCCGTATTCATGAAAGGGTTTAAGTCAGTTTTTGAAGACCCAAAACTGACGTAAACCATTTTGTGAATACGGTTCATGGTGTCCATGAATGTGTGCCTGACATGGACAGATTTAACCCTCTCAAGGACAGATTTAACCCTCTCAAGGACAGATTTAACCCTCTCAAGGACATATTTAACCCTCTCAAGGACAGATTTAACCCTCTCAAGCACCTCTGTAACCCTGTTGTTCATCCTCCATGTTATTTATGCTTATTAAATGCCAGAAGTGTGTCAGATCATGCTGGATATTAATATGCCGAATACTGAATTATTACCCATCCCGGAGACCCTAATGCCAATGGGCCTCTACAAAGTTCGGGTTGAGCGTGCTTGCTGCCAGAATAATCCTGGGAAGTTTTCAATAAAGATTTGGACGGCTGTTCTACCCGACTTCCGAGGTATTCCAGTGATCTGCTTATGTTGGGATGAGAACCCTTGACTAGATGTAGCAATGAAACCCTCTGGTCCTACCTAATCATTGGTAATGCATGGATTGTTATAAGAGAAAAATCTTTAACAATAACATTTTCAGATTTGACCCGCTATCCACAACTCTTGATGAATAGGACATTGTTCTGTTCTTTAGAATGACCAATGCCCTATAGAGCACAGGTCAACACCACTCAGCTCTTTTCACAATTTAAACTTTCAATAATGGTTTACAATAGACCAAACATATAGTTTATCCCCAAATGGAAAAAAAATGTAATGTTTTAAGTTATTAAGTAAAAGTTGATTAACACCCATTGTGATATAGACAGCTCTCTTTATTGACCTTAATCACTGTAACCCTCTCCATGCTGGAGGCAACAACAGATGCCCTATAGAGCTGTGCCTGTGCCTAATCCAGCAGGGAGAAGGTTAATAGCGAGGCAAATAAAATGTAATTTGTTTAATCCCTCACAAGGATAATTATGCCAACTCTCCACCTAGTTCAATGATACGACAATTTGGACAGAAAGTTCTTTAAAATGTCTAAGCAATTATTCAGTAAAATAACATACCTGATCATAAACACTTGACAAAATTGATACCATGCTCATAGGTTTTGTCTTCGGAGGCATACGTGATACTTCTAAGGCAAATTTGGAATTCTACAATTCCCACGAGCTGAAGTAGTATACTAGTTTTATCGTAAATTGTTGGTTGAAAGCCCATTAGTAACCGATACCTAGTAATAAAGAGGACGAACTCGCAGCACTGCCAAGGGAAGGCGTATCCGTGCTCAGACTAACTCAGGCTTATAACAACTCCTCACAGCGTCTCTGTGGGCACTGTAACCATACACCTGCCGTCTTAAGACCAATCCATCGAAGGGGAGGTAACTCTAACATGTGGTACCGATCAAGGAGCGAGTAATTAGCGGATATCAATACTTTGTAATTCTACGGGTGACCAATGTCAAACAGATCCGATACGTCGAGTACGAGATGGACCGAAAGTGAAAATCAGTAAGTGCTGGAAGAAATATTATCGTGATTTGAAAAAAGTCAAAAAGGATTGATTATTTAAAGAAAGGGTTTCCTCATATAAGCCGGAAGTGATTCTGGGTGTTGTAATGTTACTCTGTCTCGGCTAGTTGAACGTCCTACGCCGTCTACAAGAGACACAACTCTTTACACTGATTGCGAGAAGCAATCAGGCTGGCAATGTGCCAAGATGGTGCACACTTCCATGGAGCAGGAGCAGAATGAGGAACGCTCACAAATGGAATGTTGGAAATAGGATGAATATATACACATAGAGACCTGCTTTAGTATGGGAATAGAAATAGCATCGACAATAGTCACTGGGTGTTACGCGGCACGCAATGGAAACAAAATGTGATAGAGTTATCCCCCCTTGTTTTGGCATCAACATACTCTAAAACTGAACAGTTGTCGTCCTTGATGCAGAGTGAGTGGGTGAGAGGTGAGAGGTCAAAGTTGAATAATTTTTTTTGATCGTGTGTGTGTAGTAGACGTGTTAATAAGTAAAAAGAGATAGAGAGGGGGAGAGAATTTGTGAGACCTAGGACATGTATACATGTCTCTTAACCCTCTCCCTGCTGGATTAGACACAGGTACAGCCCTTTTACGGCATCTCTGGTTGCCTCCAGCATGGAGAGGGTTAAGCTTATCTACCTACGCTGCACCTGGAGGTGTAGAAATGCTAATAAACAGGTAGAAGTGAGACAAAATGCATAGAGTCGTTCATCCAGGTAGAGCCTCTCCGCACACGAGACGCACATATATTCTGGCGAAGCTACGTTCAATCTACTTCCTAGCCGGCGAGTCGCGTCGACACCGATCAGAAGGACACTCGGCCCGGCGTCGCAGACAGACGTACCAAGGTCTATAAACTGTAATTAAATCGTTAATATGTAAAAATATGTAAAACAATAACAAACAGTTCTCATCGCGAGACATGCACACAGGAATCGGAAAACCAGAAACAAACAAGTCTCAGTGTGGCCAGCTATGAAGGAATTTGAGCTACAAATATTGTTCATATCAATCTTCAGTCTTCTAGAACCTAGAGATAAGACGTGCTGATGATCAATGTCCTGCTGTGGATTATCAAACAGGACACAGAGCAGGACTAGACGGCACCCGCTCCTGTCGTAGGGAGGAGAAAAAAAAAACCGGAAAAAAATAAATAAAAAATCGTCACACAGGATATTTATCACATTACCACCAGGATTTACAGTCCGTGTGTCCGTCGCTTTGTCTGTCCGTCTGTCCCGCCAGTGAACTGTCTGCGAGTATCCGTATATACATCCACTGGCACGGCACGCACTTCAATCCAGGTGACAACAACAACAGGGAATGGTAGTGTATAAATGCAGGACTGCCTTCAAATTTTTTTTCAACACACAATATAACGGGCAGACAGACAGGTAGCACCGTTGAATACGGCGTTGAATACGGAGCCGTATCCACTCCGTAGGTAGGTATTAACACATTATTCTCCACATTATATCCACATCCTGCTGAGATTGACAATAGAACCATTCCAATTGGAAGAGACGTAATCACCCCGTTAAAACTGCTTCAACAGTGGAAACTTCAGAGCGGAACCAGAGCCTGAAACTGAACTCGGGATCCGGAACATTTTAGTATCCTGTGCATATAGTCCCCCTGAGACTTGGTCATAGACAAAATGAGAAAAATTGCATAAAAACTGACTGATCATTGTTTAGCAGTCTGTTTGTTGTCCTCTTGTCGAATAAGAGGATTGGATCGGGCCCTCTGATTGGTTGACAGGGATATCCTTTGAATCTGATTGGTGGGACACTTTATAAAAAAAAAAAATTGAAAAAAAAATTGAAAACAACAACAAACAAACCCATCTGATTGGTTGGTGGGAACACTGCAACCCTCTGATTGGTTGGTTGAAGGATGTGAACTCTTGATTGGTTTGGAAAGGACACCGCAGCCAATGAATGGAAGGTACACATCACTCTTGTGTTGGTAATAAATCCAGAAACCTTTGTTTTGATGGATTTCATAGTAAACAAACGGCCACTGCTAATGGGATATTGGGTTTTTCGCTGGTGCCAGCGGCTTGGCGTTGGTAGGACTTTGCATTGTCGAATTCATGGCTTGTGAGCACCTTGACTCCTTGGAAAGCCACATGGCTTGTGCCATGTCTGGTTGCTGTTTCATGTTGCCGACTTGTTGCTGTGGCTTGTTGCTGGAGATGTATTCCTGGAATTGTTCCTTGCCAATCTTTGGTTGTCTTGTCCGTAATACTGAAAAGAGACAGGATGTCAATGGTGAACAGATAATAATGGTGAACGGATAATACCAAACAATAAACATGTACCGGTACAGTCAGAGAAATATACAAATATAAGAACACAGGATCTGTAGCTCACTTGGCACTTTGGGTTTAACATGGAAAATTGAAAAATAAACATAGGGGCTCTGTGGGCAGTAGTGGACAGCAACTTGATCATAATCAACATGTAATGTTTACCTGAACATATTTCAATTATGTACAAAAATAATCCAATGTTCAATGCTAACAGTAACGCTAATGCTAATGCGTAAACAAATGAATGTGCTTAGGAAACCCACATTCTTTTGTACCCATAGCTACATGGTTCTGGATCCGTGACTACGTTCATTGTTCTGGACCCATAGTTACATCGTTCTGGACAGATCTGTTAATATCATTGGCAAGGATATCAAATACCCCGATATGTTATCGGGAAAACAAATGCCCAGGCTAGAATAGTCATTAGGATGCACTTGTATATCGTTGCAACGTCAGCACCGCTGCATAATTACATTACCTTCGTGTAATAAAGACTTTGAAGACAGTTTAACAACGTTAGCTTCCAGTTCTCTCATACACGGATAATTACATTTATCTAGCAACTGGCTTATAATGCGATTATCTAGCAACCGGTGTATAATAACGCTTATCTACAGTACGCTGCTGTGGATGCGAGTCTGGTATCAAGACAACATCGACAACCGCGACCTGGGGGAAGGTCGACCTCTACTTCATCCTCCTGAAAGGTCGAAGTATCAGGAACTGATGAAGCACTCAGCGAGTTTTGTAATAGGACACCTGTTTTCTAAAAGGATGAAGTCGGGAACCATTGGTCAAAGCTCTCGGTAAGCTCCGACATCAATAATTAATATTTAACTTTCTCAGTGCTTGAAGCAAGTGGAGATGCACTAAAGAGCAGTGTGTGTGTGTGTGTGTGTGTGTGTGTGTGTGTGTGTGTCCAGCATGGAGACGGTTAACTCCTTTTATCTACTGTGACTAGTACTGACTACTACAACATGGTTGATTCCAGGGCAGTTTTTGTGTTTAACCCTCCCCATGCAGGATTACGACTACAGGGGCTTCTCTGGTTGCCTTCAGCGGTTAATCCAGTAGGGAGAGGTTAATTTTTCTCTCTCTTTACTGACACTAGTACATGGTTGATTTCGAGGTAAAAAACAGCAAAAGGACAATATTGTGAAATTACTACCAAATATTCCTGAGTGACCATCAAAGGCGAGAAACCACATCTGGAAAACATTTGTATATTTGCTAGTCAATACATCATTGAACAATCTGCCCCAACTTTGACACATGATTCTTTTAGATAAAGACTTTGCCATTTTATCGGACTCCGCACTTACACAGGGATAACCGTCAAGGATGGGTCTTCCCTAAATGTCTCCTCCGATCCTATGGGCCACCGAGTGGGCTACAAACCAAGCAGTTAATCAGAAGATCCCCAGAAACCAAACAACATCCATTGCACTAATCAAGTCAAAACATTCCTGAAGAATTTGATATAACATCGTTAATATTGTGTTACCAAAGCCATATCTATAACAGCTGAGAAAACATTTAATGAAACTCCTGCTAATTGGTTAATACACTGACATACCGGAATTATAGGTCTACGTATGCATGGGTGGGTGGTGGGCGGCGCTATTTTTAGACGCACTTATACAAATACCGAAACACTGTGGTTAAGTAGAGGTGCTGCGATGGTGAAGGTATTTCGGCTACCAGCGGGTGAGAGGGTGAGATACTTGCAACCAGTTCCAAGAGCAACATTGCGGCTAACTTTCCTGAATATAAGGGGGCTGCTCTCCTTTCTAGCTGTTCTGTCTGTACTTTCTGTCCGACGCATGCACAGTTACCAAGGATCAACACCGTACAGTGTAACTGCGCATGCGTCGGACAGAAAGTACAAACAGAACAGCTAAAAAGGACCATCCCCTAACACTACACATGATACACCACAATATTTTACAATCTTGTAACGACTTATTTAACCCTCTCCCTGCTGGATTAGGCACAGGCACTGCTATTTAGGGCATCTCCAGTGATATGGAGTCCAAAACAGTTTACCACAGTATTTTACAATCTTGCAGCGACTTATTTAACCCTCTCACTGCTAGATTAGGTAAAGACACTGCTCTTTAGGGCATCTCCAGTGATATGGAGTCCAAAACAGTTTACCACAATATTTTACAATCTTGTAACGACTTATTTAACCCTCTCACTGCTGGATTAGGCGCAGGCACTGCTCTTTATGGCATTTCTGGAAGGACAATCGTACAACAGACCAGCGTATGTCGCGGCAAGAACCATGAGGTAAACTAACTGAACTGCAGGAATACATTACACTTCTGTCACTTCTAGCATATGGAACCACGGAAAAATATTAAAGTCTTTGGTATTGTAATCCAATGATCCATCATCGTTTGCAATACATCCTACAGGTGAAGTCTGAGGTCAATTTGAAAATGGAAAATTAGGAACTACTGAAATATTTTATGAAAAAAAATATACTATGAGTAGATATTAAAATTTTAATATAAATATAATATAGATCTACATTATTTATATAGCACACTGTTCATGTTTATAGCCTATTAAGAAACACTTATTAACAACATATGATATTTTATGGAGCAATTATACATTTTTGAAACAATATATAAAAATAAAAATACATAAAATAATATATAAAATAATGTATATATATAATTTATTTAATTTAATTTAAATAAAATTAAATTAATAACAAATAAAGTAAAATCTAGATATACGTAATGAAAGCAATTCTGAACAAGTCTTCAGAGAAAACTACCAAATGTTAGTGTAGCCATAAACACAGACTTATTGACCAACTATTGATTAACCTGATTATTAATTACGCCTCCAGTAAACTCCAAACTTCCATAAATCAGATCGGAAACAATAAATTCCCATGTATGGATTCTTTGACGCCTTCAAAGGCAGTTAATAATGTGCGACTAAATTAGCCGAACGAGTGAATTATACTGAGCACAGTGGCAGAGGTATGGAAAACCTACAAAGCTGTTCCAAACATATAACGAAAATCAATATATGTGTGACTGTCTGCCCCACTTTTCTAAGGGAGAAAGGCACTAATGAGAAATGAGAGGAAGATGGGATTGTGGAAATACACCAGTGGGAAGGGAAAGGGAGGGGATTGTGGAAAGGCACCAATGGGAAGGGAAAGGGAAACGGTGAGGGAAAGGGCAGGGAAATACACCAATTGAAAGGGAAAAGGAAGGGGTGGGAAAAAGGCACCAATGAGAAAGGAGATGAAGAGGGGATTGTGGAAAGACACCAGTGGGAAGGGAAAGAGAGGGGGTGAGGGAAAGGGTGGGGAAAGACACCATTTGGAAGGGAAAGGGAAGGGTGGGAAAAAGGCACCAATG
>JAUTBV010061098.1:0-39021 GCA_032361325.1 Lepetodrilus fucensis
AATATAATATTCATTACTGACAAGTGCTGAAAAATACTGACAAATGTTGTATTTATTACTGAGAAACCATTAGTGGGTTTGGCAGGTCTGTGCACCCCAAGTCTAGGTATCACGTTTACATTGCACCCCAAGTCTAGGTATTATGTGTACCTTGTAACCCAAGTCTAGGTATATTGTGTACCTTGTACCCCAAGTCTAGGTACCATGTGTACCTTGCACACCAAGTCTAGGTATGTGTACCTTGCACCCCAAGTCTAGGTATCATGTGTACCTTGTACCTGGGACAGTGATTTACATGCTTGTCAGTTTGTTCTTGGCTGTGATGTTAGGTTTACCCCAGTGCCATACACGAAATATATAATTGGATAAAATTGAACGTCCAGCAATATTGTTCATAACTTTATTTTGGAGTGTTTTTGTATGAGGATACAGGGAAATGAATATTAACAGGACAAACAGTGTGAGAATGCAGCATTCTTGTGTTGTTGCTTTTTTAAGAAACAATTATATATAGAACATACCATGACAGTACATGTATATTAACCAATGATTCGGTAAATAATGATAAATAATTTTATTAGAATCAATACTCGGGTTAATATAACATAGGGTCGAGTATTGAAACAATATTTCATTTTCTATGCGGACATGATTTTTCCTGTATTAACACAATTCATAATATTCATAAAGCCACAGGACTCAAAATGACATCGAACAATACTAAAATGGCATCAAAATAGTCGTGTTCATAAATACTAGGAAACCAGCTATCATACAAGCCAAAGAATCCCAGTTTACATCTACAATAGTTAATATTAGTTTTGATTATCACACATTATGAGTTATTTCACATTCAAGGCTACCTATTCACTATTGTATTGCAGCGATAACACTGACTCGCAAGACGTGGCTGGTGTCGTGTTGGACAGACATTGAAGTGGTCCAATAGAGTTCATATGTTGCTGTTCTACTCTGTTCGACACTGTTATAGTCCGATCCTCTTCCACTGTGCTAGCTAGTCAACGTGTTGACATTATAATCGAGTACTAAGACATAAATAACTAAGATATTTTCTCACAGCATACTAAGTCAGTGTTGATACACATGATACACATGATACACATGACAGACAGACCAACAATGATAAAGTGATACGGACAGACTGATAGAGTGATATAGACAGATCTACAGTGATGCAGATTGACAGTGATACAGACAGATCAACAGTGATACAGACAAATCAACATGATAGAGTGATACAGATTGATAGAGTGATACAGACAGAGTGATACTGACAGATCAACAGATTGACAGTGATACAGACAGATTGACAGTGATACAGACAGATTGACAGTGATACAGACAAATTGACAGAGTGATACAGACAGATCGACAGTGATGCAGATCAACAGACAGAGTGATACAGACAGATAAGGATGTTGATACTTTGAGTACTATGACAGACAGACTGACAGACAAGGATGTTCAATAGATGACAGAAGAAAGAAAATGTGTAAGCACTTGTGAAATAGCAATAAAACTAGGTTTACATGCAAGTTTTTGGATTGAATTGATGTTTTACGTTGCGGCGGGAATCTCTCACCCATAGGCGACGACTTCCATGCAAGTGAGGATGTGTGTAAATATTTACATACATGCTTCTTTGATATGTACACTATAACAATGCATGCATGTAGATGTATTCCATGCTGTAGGAGGAATAAAGCTAGGTATTGATAATGAAAATAACTTCATACTTGCTCGTCTAGAGGGAAATAAATCCCCAATGGAGTGCATGCGGATTATTGTAATCTGTCTGTGGGATTTGTCCGAGCCAGAAGTTTCTCAACATGGTTCCATCAACACCATCAGACTCGGTAGTTTCTTTTTCTCTTTTGAAGGAATTTGTTGAAATCCCATCCTTCAAATGTCAAGCGTGGTGAGCGAGTGATTATGGAATTTCACCCATTTGTGACGATGTCAAGTGTGGTTTCAGTGTATTGTATTATGCATGGCACCATTGAGAAGGGAGCTAACTGCTGGAGGATTCACTGCTGGAGGAGGTCAAAGACAGCCGTTGTCGAGATTTGAAACCTTTGTTTGGACTGACAAACCTCACCTGCCCTGAATCAGAACCATGCTGGCTGCAACAGAGAACAGTTTGACAAATGAAAAAAAAAATGAATTCACTACAGAAGGTGTACGTACTATAATCCAACTCTCGACTACCAATATTATCTGAAGACATCCTTCTGATCCAGCTTGGGCCTAGTTCTACTGATAATGTTGTAAACTAAAATTGATACAATGAACTGAAGTAAATAAGCAGCCGAGACTGTATTCTTGATAAATACGCTGTGGATTACGTGGCGAACACCCAGTGTATAAGTGCCAGGCAGGGTTTGCCTGTCATCCAGTGAGTGATTATGGAGTTTAAAGTCGCTGCGAGAATATTTTACCCACTTGCGATGAGTCTGTCATTCAATTTACAAACATTCTTCATGGATGTGTGTGTACTAGTAAAATCATAAAGTTATCGAACACAATTTAACAAGAAGCTGAATCTGCTATATTATATTTGCTATATCACACACAGACTTAGGTAGAAATGTGTGTCGCGCCGACCTGTTCTGTCTGGTGGCGGTGGTGTCGTGCTCCTCCAGACCGCGGAGACACAGCATCTCGATGGCGTTGTTGTTGCACGCCAGGATGTACACGGATCCCGAGGTCACCGCCGTGCCTAGATATCGTGGAGACTGGAGGTCGATGATCGTCTGCCGACCCCTGAATGTACACAACATAGAGTCAGGGTTGCTTCATACATTTCTATCACAGACTATCTTTATGTTGGAGAAGACAACCATCGACAATGTCTCTAAAACATTACTGTATTTCAAATCTGAGTCTTGATCGGTTAAAGCTATGACTAAAGTCACAGAGGTCAATAATTGTTCAGTTCATGCAAGGAAACATCCAAACTATTTTTGGCATATTCATATTAACTTCAAATGGAATTTTAGTACTACTGTAATAACAAAATAAACGTGGCACAGATATAAAATTTCCAAACTGCAATTAGATGCTACTAACTTGACTTCCTGTTTGCAGGCAGGGACAACGGTTGCTTGGATAGAGTTGAAGTATGTGATGTAGAGGAACGGCTCTCGGTAGACTGGAACAAAGTTTCAACATACAAGTAGAATACATTTTGTCATCAGAATCTGTGTCGTATACTTCTAGACCGCTGTGACGTAGTATATAATAGTTTATTTCATGTAAGTATAGGCCTCAGTGGTGTAAATTTCACCAGATTTAGTAGCTAGCTTAGGTCGGAACTACGTTTAGTTAGTACTCATGCATTGCAGACTTACTGCTATAGTCACCAACTAGTGGTTTAGTACAGGGCCATGTACATTTGTAGTTTACATGAAAGCGGAGATTACATAAAATGTACATAGAATATTTTCTACGTACCAAACGACAGCGGCAGGCCGCTCCACTTGACATCCAGAGGTCGGCTACGTCGTCCCTTGTCATCCACAAACACACCAAACTCTGGAAATACCAACAAATATGGCATCAGTTTATGTAAATAAATATTGCACCAAAACAAATACCCAAATGGTCATTATTTATCAGATAGGAACTGTTGTTACTCTGAGAAGACTTTTATTACTGACAGTATGCATCAGTATGCATCAGAAGACATTTCCCTCACCGTGGAAACAGAGGAGGAACTCCAGGGGGAGTCCGGCGGGGGAGACCTGGATGACCGCCAGAGGGTAGCTGTGATGGTTGGCCGCTCCGAACGCTGCGAACGCCAACGAGCTGTCTTGTCTGTCCACAAAGTCTGACAAAGAGAAGGAAAGTAAGAAGTTATTCTCAGTCGATCGGTCCATTACTAATATTAATTTCTCGTAGTTGCGGATCAAACAGGGAGACAACTCCGTGGACTCACCTAATATGGACGGGTGTTCCAGACTGATCTTGTAGAACTTCTCCGTGCCCACCAATGTGAAGTTCTCTGCCATGCAAACACAACTACACGGCTCGTGCGACTCAAACTCCTGCAGAGAAACACATGATTGTAACATGTTGTCTAATATCATATTCCTTGCACTTTACTTTCTACAGAGCGTCCCAACATTTTCTATATGAACCCTTCCACTGTTCAGTCTGACTTCATGTGAACCCTTCTAATTCTAATTTGTCAAGGAATTAAAACATTTCTTTTAAAAAATAAAAATTAAAACTTTTTTTAAAGTTTTCTGTTTTAAATGCTTCTGTTATTGGGCAATAACTTGAAGAATGACATGGAATATCTTATCTTATGGAATATGACCTGATGTAACTATCAAGATGAGAGTTCAAAGTGTCCACTGACTAGTATTGCACTGACTAGTATTGCAAGACTGATTAACGCTACCTCCACGTCTGATGTTGGCTAGTACATGTCAACGCGACACACTACAGTGAGCCATACCTTCCTGACGCAGAACATGCCGAGACTGGTGTTGTACTTCATGAGTATGACGCGGTCGATCATGCCCAGACACAGGTACGTGCTGTCCTGCCACATCCCCACGTCCAGCACCGTGCAGCCCTGGACGCCGTCCAGTTGTTGGTACAGCAGCGGCGCCGTCTCTCCGCCCTGGCACTGGCTCAGTCGCAGCTTGACCACACTCTTCTCCACCAGGATGACCCGCCGGTCAAACCCTGGAGGTCAGAACACACCGGTCAGTAAGTCACACTTACCAACACGTTCACAGTCGCATTGGAACATCTACTTCTGTTGTATTATTTGCCGGATCATCAGTTTGCGTTAACTTGCTTTGCATGAGTGAGTGAATATGGAGTTTAACGTCACTGCAGGAATTTTTCCACCCATTTGCGACGATGCTTTGCATGAAGTAGTAAAGTATGCTAGCTCATTGAATATTCCTCTCAAAGTAAATACATCAACTTGGTCAAATTCTACTTCTATTTATGTAAAATACTGTGTTATTGGACAATTGTAAATTATACACACAATCGAGACTAGCTGACCTTGAGCACACACTGCGTACCTGTGATCATGATGATCAAGCCCAGACCGGCCGCCAGCGTCATCTGATGGATGTTAGAGATGCCAGTTAGAGCAACCAGCAGCTTATCACTGGTGACTGGACTCTGGGGGTTAACCGCAAACAACCCTTCCTCCGCTCCTAGCAGCACCAGCTGAAACAGTGACGTAACTATGTGCAGCATCTGGAGGAAGCAGTACCACTAGTCTGTGTACGTTCTACCTAGAGCTCCAGCCATGCTGTACTGTGAGCCCTGTACCGACTTCAACATAACTATGTGTAAAACCTGGAGTTAGCCGTACCACTCTACCTAGTAGTGCTCTGTCTATGCTGCACTCTAGACCCTGGACTGTCTGCAAGTGTGAATGCTCGCCAACGTTCTGTGGTGCTCAGTGAGTGTTTTGCAGCATTGAATGATTTGCTTTTTAATTTGCCCTGGCCCTGAGATTACGATTAATGCTCAAGCCAAGATTTTATATGGGGATTTGTAATCTCGGGGCCTTATATTTCCCAAGCATTCCCCGTTATTGAATGCAGCTGTAGTTTATTTGGTCCACGTTGTTCTATTAGGTCAGTCATATATTGTATTCTATGTATTCCATTTAACAACATGATACCAGTACAGTGTTAGAAAGGCACGTACCTGCTTGGACAAGACCAGACAACAGTTGATTTCTTTCCTCTCAGAGAATGCCACTACAGTATCCATCTTGATTCTCTGGAACATAAACATGTACATCTAGCAGTTTGATCACCAACACAGTGAGTGAGTGAATATAGAGTTTAACGTCGCTGCGGGAATCTTTCACCCATTTGCGACGATCACCAACACAGTATTGTGTCTTATGAACTACATGCTGCTAGAAACACAGGGAAGGAAAATGTAAATGAGATGATAGAGAGACCACATACTCTACTAAACTCATTAAGTAGGAGGCTATACGGAGGCCACAAACTACTAAACTCAGTAAGTAGGAGGCTATATAGAGGCCACAGACTACTAACCTCAGTAAGTAGTAGGCCACACACTCTACTAAACTCAGTAAGTAGGAGGCTATATAGAGGCCACAGACTACTAACCTCAGTAAGTAGGAGGCTATATGATGGCCACACTCTACTAAACTCAGTAAGTAGGAGGCTATACAGAGGCCACAAACTCTACTAAACTCTTTATGTAGGAAGCTATACAGAGGCCACACAGACTCACACTCTTCCTGAAGGCATCTCCTCTCTGGGCGCCCTTGACGGCGGCCTCCAGTGTTGCCACCCACCTCTGCTTCTCTGGGAACGTCAGCGCCATCAGATACATCACCCTGGATGGCAGAAGAAATGGCATAAGCACAGCATACATACTTGATAAGTAGCATGCAAGAGTGTGTGATTTATTGCTCGTCACAGCAAGAGTATTTCACCCATATGTGAAGATATGTAAAGAGTGATGTGCAAATTATTCGAAGGCGATATCGAATACACAAATAATTATTGTTGATTATCAATTTCAATATGAAAGAAAACCATTTTAGTATATATTTTATTTTATAGTTTTCGACAGAATAAGTTTGTAGTCTTTTCTCTTACTCAAAGACTTATGTTTTATATGCCGTTAAGGAATACATCTTCATGACACTTATTGTACTGTATGTGGTACAGAATGTGAGAGTGACCTCCCCTACCTCCCCGGCCAGCAGGTGGTGACAGGATCCTGGTCTATCCTCAGTACATAGTGCAGGTCTGTGGAGGCGGTACTGGAGAGCTCGGCCGACGTCACGGCACTGTGGATGCTGACGTCAGTCTCGGCCGGGTTCAGTTCCAGCGTGTCGATGGGGTTGCCGTCACCTTTGTCGTTGTACACCATCAGCCACGTGCCATCCAGCGTCACATAGCGCTTCTCCCAGCCTGGCTTCCCATTCCTACACCAGGACAGACAGCAAACTTATATTTCAGCATTTTTCAAAAGGGTAATATTAATTCTCATGAACATTTTATTTCTTCCAAATACCTCGTATATCACAAGTAGGAGACTACAACATGTTACATAGAAAGAAATCATCTCCTGACCGTTGTATCTTGAGGTAGCCCTCCATGTGGATGGCGTTCACTGGGTCCTCGATCTCCTCCCCGAACTCGTTGACGGGGTCCCTGTTGACTCGTGCCATCATGTCGGTGTAGTGGCGGATGTACTCGGTCGGCAGCCCACAGGACGCCGGCACCGACGTCACACACCGTGGATGACACACAATGTGACACTCTGAAACAGTGAAATGTGACACTATAAACCCTACAATCACATGTGCACTATTTGTGGGGTTTTCCCAACATTATTAACCAGCTTCTATCTCAGCTATATTGCACGGCTTCTATCTATCTCAGCTATATTGCATTGAGCTAAATAGCCAGGGCATCCTTTCATGAAGAGCTATGTCCACAACAAGACTACAAAAGCTACAAGAGTTTAATGAAAAGATCCCCAGAACTGTGAACATTTGTTCCAAGATGAAAATCAGATGCAAATATATTTTCTGGCAATAGGTTTTCCGACCACTGAATAGGTCAAGTAGTATGCATTGAATGAGATTGGAACTTTCAGTTTTATATCATCTGTTGCCAGGGAAGAGACAAGTATGCCAACTATGCTATCTATACTAAATAATGTCAGTAGTGACTGCTCACCCTGACACTTTGCCGCCTGTTTGACAAAATGGACGCTGCCGAGACAGACGGCACACTTGGTGGCGCGCGTGTTCAGACCGTTGGTGAAACGGTGTGGGATGTGGTGATGCATGCGTTGTTTGTGCTGCGGCGTGGCGGGCGCACTCATCACGTATGCCTGGCAGTCGGGCGCCAGAACGCCCAGGTTGTGCTGACTGGACGGAGACTTAGCCAGGGCTGATACTGCAGCTTTTGTCTTGGGCGTCAGAGTGCTCCCCCCTTCCAGAATCATCTTCTCCCGTAGAGGGCCCTTCAGCTTCAACACTGAAGATACAGAACACGTAAAAGTTCACAAATTCCCCAAAACAATGGACATCGCCAAGAACAATGTCTGTGCTGACGCTCATTGGACACAGGGCGTGTCTGTACTCACATTCGTTGGACAGCTGGAAGCTCCTAACACTAGACACACACAGGGCGTGTCTGTACTCACATTCGTTGGACAGCTGGAAGCTCCTAACACTAGACACACAGGGAGTGTGTGTACTCACATTCGTTGGACAGCTGGAAGCTCCTAACACTAGACACACAGGGAGTGTCTGACAGGGAGTGTCTGTACTCACATTCGTTGGACAGCTGGAAGCTCCTAACACTAGACACACAGGGAGTGTCTGTACTCACATTCGTTGGACAGCTGGAAGCTCCTAACACTAGTTCCTGACACTAGACACACACAGGGCGTGTCTGTACTCACATTCGTTGGACAGCTGGAAGTTGTCGTTCCTCAGTCGGTCCAGCTGTTCCTGAAGTCGGCTGTTCTTCTTCCTCTCTCCCTCCAGACTGGCCTGGAACTCCTTCCACTGAGGCGGAATCACCGGCATCCCGTCCTTGCTCTTCATGCTGCCAAACAGCTTGCCGGACTGCCAACAGTGTCAAACATACACCTGTACTCCACAGTAAACATACAGGCCCCGAGGTTACGAAATCTCTTTGAGTATGATTTCATGTTTAACTCAAATTTGTAATCAGGATTTGTGAAGAATACTTTTGAGCTGTGCATGAAATCAACTGGACTTTCAGAACCCCAGAGCCAGATGTACTTGGGAACAAACACAGATGTACTCAGCGGAAAACTCGGTGAGTGAGTGAATATGGAGTTTAACATTGCTGCGGCGGAAAACTCAGGAATGTATTTATTCAGCCCCTCAAATGTAAGCGAAACCATGTCAGCCTGATGACTCCATTGTAAATAATGTTATACAGTGTTCGAATTTAAAGGGGGCCTGGGGGATCATTTGAAAATCTGCAATGTTAAAAGTATCTGTGTGACCCTTGAAAATTCCAGATTTGACCACCATTAACATTGGGTACTGTAAATAATGAAATTAAGGCGTCACTAATTTAATGCGACCTCTAGATTTTAGACGTAAATGCGACACCAATAAAATGCGAACGGCCATGTCTCCATACATGTTTTCCTCCAAGTCTTACCTTTAACGCACAGCTATTAAATGCGACAATAAGGCGGACGCATTTTTTGCATTAATATTCTGCTCGCATTAATTTCATGATTTACAGTATATGGAGAATGGCCCCCTTATTATTTTCTTAATTTCGAAAAACTGTTATCCTAGCCGTGGTTGAGAACACAGGACACGCACCCTCTTCTTCTTGGACATACTATCGTGCCACAGCTCCTGCAGGTAGTCAATCAGCTTCATCTGCTGCCCGATGGTACTCTCAAACTTGTACTTCTCCAAGAAATGGAGGCCCTGCAACACACACATAGACACTGACATGGGTGTGTACTACTGATATTACGGCTAAAGTGGAAACAAATCCAATTTAATCTAAGAACCATGGTTCCCTATTCTCGAAACGTTCTTATTATTGAACGACAATCTTTCTTTTAGTATGGCTACGAACTGTTCTTAGGTTAGGAATTTCGTAAGAACGTTTTGAGAATAGGTCCCCTGTGCATCACATGGTTGATCTATTTGGTATTGATCTATTTCCCTAGCTATTGATAACATCTGGGGCGCGTTCAAGGACACACACGCTGAGTAAGCCGCTTATCTAAACTGGTTCCATGTCCCATATACGGTCGTACGATTCTTGAGACAGTGGCTAGTTTGGTAAGCCGCTTGCGTATTTGAACGCACCCCTGAAGCAGGACTACAGAGCAGTCACGAGGTTACCTGCATAGCTTCTGTGAAGTTCTCGAGGTCGATCTTCTCCCCGAAGATGAGCTCAAACTTGTCCATGGCTTCGTCCAGCGTCTTCCGCAGTCGGAGGTTGGAGGTGCGCACTTCCTGGTTCTCAGTCAGGATCTTGGAGATCTGCACAGCCAGAACACTCAGTCAGAACATTCACAGTCAGAACATTCACAGTCAGAACATTCAGTCAGAACATTCAGTCAGAACATTCAGTCAGAACATTCAGTCAGAACATTCACAGTCAGAACATTCACAGTCAGAACATTCACAGTCAGAACATTCACAGTCAGAACATTCACTGTGATAACACTCATACCCGTAACACTACCCTGATCCATACCTCACTATGGACACTGTAACCTATCTATCAAATACACAGTGAGTGAATATGGAGTTTATGATCTAATCAGAATGTCTGCCTGATGTTTTGATGTTCTCAGATGACCCAGGAGGAAGCCAAGAGCCTGTTTAACAGAACTATCGTAGCTCTACGAGAGTCGTAAAGACTGTTCTGTGGAACGGGCCTCAGAAACCTGTGACGGGGGGCTGCACGACCGCGAGATTATAAACAGTCAATCAAGTCTTGTACCTCCTCCTTCAGCTTTATCTTGGCCGTGTCCTGCGTGTCGATGATCTGCTTCTGACGCGACAGTATCTGTTCACTCTTGTCTCCGCTGGACGAAATCTCAGACACCTGCAACAACAACCTCACCCGAGTTCATCGCCAGCAACTTCACGCTGTTATTATTATTATTATTATATATTATACACATGTATATAGCGCAAATATACAGAATAACTCCTCAAATGCACTTGTACCAAGCATGTCATTACTTCAAACAGACAATTCCAATCCCGTGTCGATAGTACGTAGCTTGTCTCCTCGGACAAGTCAACAAGACAGACATGATGGTGGGGTATTGTGTCTCACCTGGAGCTTGAGTTTGTGCACCTTGCTCCGCTCCTCCCACAGCTGGTGGTTCAACGCCTCCACCTCCGCCTTGTGAGCCGCCTTCGCAGACTTCAGCTGGTGCCGCAGCTTGGACAGCTGGTCGCTGGTCACCGACCTGCAGACACAAGGAGGTCACAATCAACACAGACGCGAAACCCTAACATGCAAAACCCTAACCCTAACACGCGGTTATAACGAAATCAGAATGTATCAAAAACTAGTACTGCCTCTATGAAGGTGACAATCATCACAGACACCATTTGAATTAACTACAGAAACCCACACATGTTATAATGAAATCGGAAAGACTAGTGCGGACATTTTTCTCAATGACAAGGAGACGAGTCTGACCTGGCCTGCTCGATGATGGACAGCTTCTGACTGGTTCCCTCCAATTCCTCCTCCCGCTCGTCTACCGCCTGCTCGTACGTCTTCCTGCACAGACAAGTGAAGACCATCACAACAGGTCTAATAAATATACAGTGAATCCGGAAATCTGATTGGTTCACGTGACCTCAAATCATTGCGTTCATACTCTGATGACCGAAATGTTCTTAGGTGGCATTGTTATTGTCACGTTATCTATGACATTATATATTTTTATAAACGATTGTTGAAAATATTAATGTGCTGCTTCTAAAATGTAGGCTAAAATCATTGATGGATTATATCAGACTATTAAATCAAATAATTCCCCACCAATTTGTTATGTTATTTATTTATAAGGATTGACTGTCATTTTTTAAACTAAAAATAATAACAGTCAATCCTTAAAAAACGTACACTGCCTGCCTACTTGTCTGTCTTCCCACACACAGACACAGGAACACAAGTGTGTCATCCGAGGGTACATAGCATGTCAGTATCAAGTGCCTCCGCATCCTACCTGATCTTCTTCCACTCGACCTCGCGGCGGTCGTACTCTTGGACCAGCATCTCCAGGTCCTTCATCTGGTCCTCCAGCTCTTTACACACGCCGCGGAACTTCTCCACCTTCTGCAACACCCACAACACACAGCTCAGTCAAAACACACAGCTCAGCCAAAACACACAGCTCAGCCACAACACACAGCTCAGCCACAACACACAGCTCAGTCAAAACAAACAGTGAGTGAGTGATTATATAGTTTAACGTCGCTGCGGGAATCTTTCACCCATTTGCGACGACACAACACACAACTTAGCAAAAATAACCCAGCTCAGCCAGAACAATAGTCTCCATTCTTGTACACACATGATGCAATGGACTACAATATTGGTTGAATTGTTAAAAATAATTAGAATAAATGAGCTGTAGGAAGACAGCATTAAAACTCAGTTATTGATCTGTACACATCATTGGATACCAATACTAAGGAAGTCATGTGACACACCACTGACCTTGACCTCTAGGTCAATCTGCCTGTTCTTGTCATTGATCTGAGCCTTGACCTTGGCCAGCTCCAGAATGTCCAAACTACGCTCCTTCTGGAGTTTGATCAGCTTCTCCTCCAGAGTCTGTCAACAGTGGAATAGCCACATTATTTGCATTGTTGATGGAGTAATTGGTTGTCCACTGTGGGAATATTTCACCCGTATACGACGACACATACATGAATATCAGCTTATGTAGCAATGCAGTACACGCAATGTCAAAGTAAATGTCAACAAAGTTTACACATTATTGAAAAACATATTATTGCACTACGCTCTTGTAGTGGTATAATAGTTGTAACTGGGCTCCCGCCACAATAGAAAGTGTTGACGTTACAATAGTTGTAGCCTACAAGAGCGTCGTGCAACGGGCACCTGCAAGGCAATAAGTTGCAGTGTACGTAGGATTTCAAAGCCTCCAGACTACAGAACAGAACAGACGAGAAAGCGTACCTTATTTTGTCTTGCAAACATGGCGTACTTGGACTTGAGCAGACTGAGCTCTTGTTCCTTGTCGTCCGCCGCCTGTAGTGTCAGACATTAAGTGACCGTCATACAGAGAACATTGAACATAGCGGAATGCATGGATCACTTATTGTTATTGGAAATACCTACAATCTGAATATAGACGGCTTGGACACCTCGTACAGTCTTCCAAGAATGATACTTTTCCCCATCATATTGGCAATCAGATCTTGATGTTAATTAATTTTGCTTGACAGTAAAATTAATTCTTTGTTAACTCATGAGGATGCAAATAGGCAGACAATAATATACATAATAGTTCCTTTGAAAGCAATCAAGCAAATAATTGTTTGAAAATGGTATAAATTATAATGTGTTTGATGTGTATGAATATGAATATGATGGAATAATAGATATATAGATGCAAATATATATTATGGCATTAATATGGGAATATATAATATATATATATATGGCATTTATTAATAAGCATTGACTCACCTGCAAATGATGTTAGTGGTAATAATACAAACAATGTTACAATGATTACCAAAAGGTAATAATACAATAATTCACTAAACTCCACAAAACCAATTAGTAAACTAGAATAAATAATGTAACAATATCTCATCATGGGGCCTTGTATTGTTTAACTTAAAAACTTTTATAGTCATATTTTCAGGCTGTCTGAAAAATCGATGTTTAAAGTCGATGCATTTGTTTACACGCTACCAAATTAACAGTGAAATGTCCCATGACGAGTCTAGAAATTATTTTGATTTCTTACTCTCTTGACAACCTGTTTTGTGAGAACAGGAGATTCCTTTGGTTGAGTGTTCTGAAATATTATACACGTTGTTTGGTGGTCAACGAGATTTGGAGGAAACTTCAAGTGCTACTGTTTGACATGAATCATTGTAATAATCTAAGTAATCTGAGTCGGTGAGTGAATATAGAGCTTAACGCTGCTGCGAGAATCTTTCACCCATTTGGGACGATTCAATGTATCTTTTATTACTTCCAAACTACATGATAATTGTACCAGCGATAGAAACCAACTTTAAAACTTACTAGCCCGAATAGTGATACAAATAACAAATGTTATGAATTTCTTAGGATATCTTTAGCATTGTGAGAAATGGCCCGGGATAGAGGACTAGTGTTAATTTCGATCCCTGTTGTACCTTTCCATTTTAGTGAACTAGACAAAATATAATTTTAGATTTTGATGCAGGATTTAGCCACTTTTAATTACATACTTTTACCGTGGAACAAAGCAGGATGATCTAGGACATTCTGTCTTGTTATGCTCGGACACTGGTTAAATACAAAATGGCTGCTGAATATTATTCCCTTACATTGACCTTGACCCCGCGCTCCATGGCCTGGTTGTCCAGCAGACGCTGCTTCTGGTGGTTCTGGTCTCGGAGCTCCTGTTCCTGGCGGTGCATGGCGGCCAGGAGGGACCGCGCCTCGCTCAGCGCCAGGTTGGACTCGTTCAGCTCCCGCCGGACCTCTGCTAGTGGCATGTCCGTCTGAGTGCAGTGTGGACAGGTGTTCATACATGTTCAGTGGGTGTTCATACCTGACCTTATCCACCCTATAGCACCTACAGGTTACTAGCCAAGCATCACCAGCTACCCAGCAGGTTAGGAGAATGTAATATAGGCGATACAGTATATGAATTATGAATGGATGATATTAATTTTAATATATTGTCAGTGGAGATTCAGTACGAGTTATTTTGAGTTACAACAAGTCCAGTACATAGGACATATGACATGAGTGTGAATTCTACGATGATGTTTAAATGTGATATGATTGCATCCTGCATTCTAGCTATGAAAGTGTGCCTGTGATCTGTATTTGGGTATACAGTGCTTGTCGTAGTCTCACCGTGGTGCTGCCTACAGACTCCAGCCTCTTCTTGACAGCGACAACCTCGGCCTCCAGCCTCTCGTTCTGGTCCTTGAGGTCCTCGATCCCGTCCGTCTGCTCCAGCATGTTCTCCAGCTCCTTCTGCAACACGGCCGTGGCGTCTGTCAGCTGCTTCACCCTCTCCTCCAGCCGCACCTTGTCCTGTCTCAGACTCTCTGTCTCCGCCGTCGCTGTCTTCCCGACACCGCTGCCTCCTGGCGTCTTCAGATCCACCTGCTTCTGCAGGCTGTTGACCTTGGCTTCCAGATAACGCTTCTCCTGCTCAAGGTCACTCACTTCTTTGTCCTTTGGAACAGCAAATGACTTTGTCCTCTTGAGACTGTTCCTCACTCGCTGCAGTTCGTTATCGGACTCTTTCTCACTGTCAGTTTTAAAGCTGGATGTCTTTTCGACCTTAGAACTGGGTTTCCCCAGTGACCCCCGCAGGTCTGCGTTCTCCTTCACGAGAGACGCCACCCTGCTCTTCAACACTTGTATTTCTTTACTGTTCTGGTCCTTGCTGGTCCCCAGCTCACGCTCCAGGTCTCGGGTGGCTCTCTCCAGTCGCTGGACCTTGTCCTCCAGGTCGTTCTTGGCTTTCTTCAGGTCGTTCTCGTGCATGGACATCCTCTTGTTGAGGTGAACTCTGTTCAGGTCGTCCTTGTCCTTCTCCAGACTCTCCACGCGGCGCTGCAGCTCGGACTTCTCACTCTGGAGCCGGTCCACCAGCGACCGTCGGTTCTCTGTCCTCGCCTTCCCGTCCATCTCCGACACTTTCTTCTCCAGGACGTCTTTCTGGTTCTCCACGTTCTTCAGCCTCTCCTCCAGCGTCAACTTCTCCTTCTCCAACTTTGCCAGCTCAATCACCTGGTTTTCCAACTGTTTATTTTCATTTTCCAAATTTATCAAAAAGTTGACTTTGACTTCCAGCTCTTTCTTCTCACATTCGTATCGTTCAAGCTCCCGTTTCTCATTTTCAGTTTTTCTTAGTTTTTCCTCGATATTTTTCTTGTCCAACTCCATCTTCTCGAGCTCTACCACTTTGTTCTGGAGGAGTCTCTTTTCCACCCGCGACGTCTCCAGATCCTCTTTCTCCTGCTCAACCTTCCTCAACTTCCTCTCCAGACTCCTCTTCTCCACCTCCATCTTCTCGTACTCACTGACTTTCTTCTCCAGACGCCGTCTCTCTCCTTCAGACTTCTCCACGTCAAACTTGCCCTTTTCTAGATCCTTCAGTTTTGCTTCCAAGTCTTTGTTTTCATTCTCCAGCCTTTCCAAACGGATTACCTTTATTTCCAAATCTTTCTTCTCTCCCTCTACAATCTGCAAATCAGTCTTCAAACTCTGCAGTTTTCTCACTTTATCCTCAAGATCTTTCTTTTCTCCCTCCAAATTCATCTTTGCATTTTCTAGATTTCGCACTTTTTCCTCCAAGTTCTTGTTATTGCTTTCAGATTTCTCCAAGTCAGTCATAGTTCTCTGCAACTTTCTAACCTTGTCTTCCAAATTTCTCTTCTCGCCTTCAGCCTTCTCCAGATCAACTTTTGTCTGATTTAGCTTCTGAATCTTCTCCTCCAGACGTTTCTTCTCCGTGGTCAACTCCTCCACGCGAGACTCTGCCTCCATCTTCTCCCTGGCAGTCCGTGTCAACTTCTCGCTCTTCTCAGTCTCGCGACCCTCCACGACCTTCAGCCTGTCCTTGAGATCCCCGACCTCTGCCTCCAGCCGTTGTAGCCGGATGACCTTGAGTTGAAGGTCTTGTTTCTCCGCCTCGACCTTCTCCAACCTGTGGATCTTCTCCTCCAGAGAGCTCTTCTCCTTCTCCAGCCTCTCCATGCCGACATCCTGGTCCTTCTCTCGACGCTCCAGCCGCGTCAGCTTGCGGTCCAGCTCTCGCTTCTCCTTCTCCAGGTCCTGTAGCTGTGTCTCCAGCCGCTCCTTCTCCTTCTGAATCCGCTCCAGCCGCGCGATCTTCACCTCCAGGTCCTGTTTCTCTCGGCTCACGCTCCGCAACGAATCAAGTTTCTCCTCCATGCTTCTCTTCTCCTGCTCAACTCGCTCCAGTCGACTGACTTTTCGTTCCAGTTCGGCTTTCTGCTGTTTCACATCCTCCAGTTGTTTAACCTTGACCTTCAAATCCTCTCTGTCCTTTTCCAGGTTTTTCACTTTTCTCTCTAAAGCATCCTTCTCGTCCATCGCAGTGTCTAGTTTCTTCTCAACTGCTTCCATTTCTTGCTCCAGGGAGTCGATACGAGCGTTCAGTTTTGCTCGCTCGTTGAGGTCTTCGTCATGGCTGGCAGACTTTCTCTGCAGCGACTCCATGCGAACCTTGAGGTCAGACCTCTGCTCCTGCATCTGCTGCATCTGTGACTTGGACTCGGTCAGACGTCGCTCCGCAGACCTGAGCTGGTCCGCCATGTCGTCCAACTGCCGCTGTAAGTCCACAATCTCGTCCTCTAGGAAGGATATCTTTCTCTCCATGTTCTGCTTCTCAGAGTTCAGCTTCTGATCACACATGTCAAGTCTGTAACAAAAATACAGTGTAAATCACTGAATAATTATACGGGTTAGATAACACATGGGTTTGTTATTTTCTGATTGATTCCATGATAACATTCTAGGCTTGGATTACATATAAAATATCAACAATGACAACAGGAAATACCTTGCAGAATATTCCTCCATGACAGTCTGCTTTTCCTTCTCCAAGGCCTGGGTCTGTTGTTGTAGCTCAGCTATCAGTGTGGACATCTCCTCCAGCTCCTGGGAACACAGACAACACACCTGAGACTGGACCCTGTGCACGGCTAGTTAGAACATACTCACAGCTGTCTGTGTACAGACCAGCAATGCATGGCTACAGGGGAGGTTCTACCATAGGGAGCCTCTACACAGGGGGAGGCTCTACAGTGGGGAGGCTCGACAAGGGAAGGCTCGACAAGGGGGAGGCTCTTCAAGAGGGAGGCTCTACAAGAGGGAGGTTCTACAAAGGGGGAATCTCTAGGGGGAGGCTCACCTTGTTCTGTTTGTCCAGCAGACTCCGATGTTCCTCTCCACACTCCTGCTCCTGCTCCAACTCTACCTCCAGACTCTGCTTCTCCTTCTCCAGACTCTGACATAGCACAAGTGAACACAGTATAGCACAAGTGAACACATTATAGCACAAGTGAACATATTATAGCACAAGTGAACACATTATTTATATAGCACATGCGTATATATTAAAGTGAACACATCATAGCACAAGTGTACACCATGCCAAATTTGTCACAATAATTTCGCTAAGCCAGTACCACTTGTGAATACATTTTATTGGAAGTGAACACATTATAACACAAATAATAACACATTTAATAAAACATGAAAGTTTTAAGGTGTGGACATGGTGGACTATTGACCTTACTCTACACAAAGCCAGTGCTCAAATACTGAACCTCAAATTATACATGAGACACAAGTACACTGTTAGGTTTAGTTGATTTGACAATAAACAAAACAGAAAATACAGAATCCATTGATATTACCTGAACACGTAGTTTGAGATCAGTTGACTTGACGGTCCACTTGTCTAGATAGCCCTTCATAGTCGTCTGTAGCTCCTGTCAATCAAACACCACACAACATAAACATTGTATTTCTCACGGCGCAATTTGTAGCAACAACTTGTATTATCGATACGCGAGAACAATCGAAATGACAAGTTGACCGTGACGTATTTGAGTGTTCTCGCGCATCAATACTACAAGTTATTGTTACAAATCGCACTGTGAGAGTCCACCTTTAACAGCGTCAGCTTAAAGAAATGCTGCCGCTTCATGTATAGAATCAAACTTGTTCACTATAATACATATTTAAGCTGTAAATAGCTCCTCAAGGTACAGGTGAGATTACAAGCATATACAGAGAAGACAGAGGTCATGTGGAGCTCCAAGGGTCAGACTGACCTTGATGAGTTTCTTCTGGTCCTGGACTTCCTGCTGGTACAGCTTGAGATGCTGGAACAGATTCTCCTTCTTCTGACTCCGCACCGCCTCGCTGTCATCCTGCTGCCGCAGTGTCTGTCAACACAGGAACACACAGACCGTCAGTCAGTACCAGACTCCCACCTCACCTGTGTGACTGGTGAGGCTTGGCTGGCGTACTATGTCAGTCAAGCAACGCCATCTACCATGTTGGTCAAACATGAACAGGTGTGCATTCATCACACCGTAACTCTAACTGTACAACTAGGGATAGGCAACTCTGTTAGTCTCAGACAACTGAGATGCTGTGCTGTCTCGATCAACCTTAAAAAGTTCATCTTTAACACTTAAAAAGTTCATCTTTAACACTTTCATTTGTCAGTTTATGTCAGGAGGAATTCTGCAAGCATCAGTTGGTACAAACATTGCCTCTAGTCACGACATGCTTAAGCTTTGGTCCTGAAGTCTGACTTATTCCATTGCTCCGACATCCACCCACTGCTACCTCTACCAAGCACTGTAGACCAGCTCGGTGTGGAGTTTCAATGCACAACAAATTGATTTATTATTATTATTATTTATTTTAATACCTGTATTGTTTCCTGCAGGTTATCCTCCCTATGTTTCCAGGCCCTTGCTTCCTCACTGTAGTGGTCGACCAATGTCACCAAACCCTGGGAGAAATACGAAAGTATTGAGATAGTTGAAATTTGTACAACACAAGAAAATTGGCAGATGTATTGAGATATTTGTGATCAGTAATAATACAGCAACAGTTTGCTTCACGAGGAAAGACACCCTGAAACTAACCATGGTCAATACACACCTTAATCAGTTTACAGTAAATCTGGACATTTCAACACAGAATTGTTTGTGTAACGATGCTGCTCTATGATAAAACAGCAACCATATTACACTCTGACTTGGGTGTTCCTGTTAGCGTACACGTCATACCGTACCTTGATCTTCTCCTCCAGGTAGCTGTTGTTGAGGAAAGATCTTCTCCCGGTCTTCAGTGTCACGCACAGTTCCTAGAGAAAACAAAAACTTCTTTACCACATAATGACAACCACGACCATTGACCATTGACATATCTAAATGTGCATATATATCATAAAGAAATATTTACAGGAACAGAGACAACAGGGTATTGTTTCTCGAAGCTCTCTTATCCGCTAAGGGACCATAGCACTCTCTTTGCCGATAGCTAATGCATTGCTAAGCTATGGTCCCTTAGCGGCTAAGAGAGCTTTGAGAAACATTACCCTGGACAGTAAGATATACATAAATCAAGATATATATATGAATATAAGACAATACATAATATTTGATGAAATAGTATGGATACCCCCAAATACATAATATCATTACTATGACTGGGACATCATTCACTACAGTGACAATGGCCCCCAAATCACTCGGGATCATACAGGTAAGTACATGTAGATATCAGTAAGGCATGTACCAGCTTCCGTCCGCCGGTCTGCTCCGTCTTGGTGACAGTGGCCGGGATGATGATGCCAGTTGTCTCCCTTAGCGAGATGTTCATCTTGTTGTGGAGACTATCGATCTCGTCGGCGTACTCCTTGTCCTGCTGCTCATACGCCTCCACCAGGTCCTCCAGGTCCTGTACACATATATACAGGTCATTATTGCATTACAGGTCATTATTACATTACATTAAGGTCATTATTACATTACATTAAGGTCATTATTACATTACAGGTCATTATTACATTATGTTACAGTTCATTATTACATTACAGGTCATTATTACATTACATTAAGGTCATTATTACATTACATTACAGGTCATTATTACATTGTTACAGGTCATTATTACATTATGTTACAGTTCAGTATTACATTACAGGTCATTATTACATTATGTTACGGGTCATTATTACATTATGTTACGGGTCACTATTACATTATGTTACAGTTCAGTATTACATTACAGGTCATTATTTACAGTGGGTACAGGATGTACAGACAGGACACAGTTACTATGGTTACCCGGATGCTGCTGTTCAGTTTGTCAATCGTCTCCTGCTTTTGCTCCAGCTGTTGCTTCCACGTGTCGTCACGGTTCTCCATCATCACCAGGTCACGCTTCTGGTCGTCGCGGGACTTGCGTCGCTCCTAGATACGCAACAAGACATCTCTTTTTTAATCGACAATACTTTTCCCTGATACACATCCAAGTGGGAGAATTGTTGCTTTAAGTCACAGCGGGGATCTTTCACCAATACGTGATGATATACATTCAAGACAAACATGAATTTACCTTACGCTAACCAAGCGAAGCCTCGCCCCCCCTCGAAATGTCCGGCAAGCCTTTTCCAAGTGTTAATCATGCAAACAGACGATAGGGTCAATACAGAATATTCCTATTGGCAATTTTCCCACTCAACATGGTTTCACAATGTCATTTATACCTGAATACAAAGTTGTCACCTGCATAATGCTAGCCTTGGAATATGTTGTTTGTCGGACACTTGCCACGTGGCTAATCATGTTATTCCCAGCTATAAGTGTACCTGTATTCTGATTGGCCGATGTGTATCATCCCTACCTGGGAGATAGACAGCTGCGTAAGGTTAATTACCTGCATGCTGGTGCTATCTGCAACAAGGCATGACTGGTCTCGATACCATCAGACACCTATGCGGTGTAACGTCAGAACACATACCTTATCAAGCTTGATCTGGACGTGAGCGAGCTGCTTCTGGGTGTCGGTCAGCGTGTTTGTCACGGCGTGCATCTGTCTGTCTTTCTGTCGTAGATGTCGCAGCAGATTCTCGTTCTCCATCTCCAGCTGACTGATGATATCCTGGAGGTCCTCCACCTGCAGCCTGTGTACAGAGATATCAAACCCGATCACTGATCACAGATATCAAACCCTGATCACCGATATATAACACTGATCACAGATATCAAACCCTGATCACTGATATCTAACACTGATCACAGATATCTAACACTGATCACAGATATTTAACACTGATCACAAATATCAAACCCTGATCACAGATATCAAACCCTGATCACAGATATTTAACACTGATCACAGATATCAAACCCTGATCACAAATATCAAACCCTGATCACTGATATATAACACTGATAACAGATATCTAACCCTGATCACAGATATCAAACCCTGATCACAGATATCAAACCCTGATCACAGATATCAAACCCTGATCACTGATATATAACACTGATCACAGATATCTAACCCTGATCACAGATATCAAACCCTGATCACAGATATCTAACCCTGATCACAGATATCAAACCCTGATCACAGATATCAAACCCTGATCACAGATATCGAACCCTGATCACTGATATATAACACTGATCACAGATATCTAACCCTGATGACAGATATCAAACCCTGATCACAGATATCTAACCATGATCACAGATATCAAACCCTGATCACAGATATCAAACCCTGATCCGATATCAAATCACGATCACAGATATCAAATACTGAGTAAAGATATCAAATACTGAATATTTAAGGAGATTTTCAAATCTAATTCCAGTAATAATATCAAATACTGATCCAATTTTGTAGATACTAAATTGCATGTAAGTGAGTGAGTGAATATGGAGTTTAACGTCGCTGCGGGAATCTCAGTAAGGGATATACTTCCATGTAATGTGATGCAATATTGGTGTTACGCGAATGTCAACTGATATACAACGCAATGTGAGACGTACACAGAAAGCTCGTCATGTATTCCCTGGGCCTCCTGAGTCATGTCTCGGATCTGTAGATACATGGCCTCCGCTTGACGCTCCAGATTCTGACGCTCGTCAACCTCCGTCGTCAGCTGCTTACTCAGTCTCTGAAACACACAAGATAGTTGTACTGAACAGAGTCCAACTTCATCTTCAATTTATGGTGCCTAAGCTGGTGTCAATTTCATGAAATTCCAGGGGACAGATAGATACCTTAGTCTTCTCCATGTACGTATCCACGTCTCTCTCCAGTCTACTGTCAGACTCGTCACAAGCGCCACGCTGGGCGTCTTTCTTGTCGCACTCTCGTTTCAACGCGTCCAGTTCTGACTTCAACTTGAACTCGCTCTTCTCCAGTTCGCTGCACCGCTGTTTCAGGAAGCGTAACTCTGAGACCTTGACCGTCAACGTGACTTCCAGATTGGTGGAGTCCTTCGCCGTCCAGAGAGCGGTGGACAGCGAGCTCTTGTTGTCAGACGTGGTCAGAACTTTCTTTGGTATAATGTCCTCGCTGTGACACTTGCAATAGCACCTGGTGACAGAGAAACAAGTCTAGTGGCTGCTGAACATTACTATAAGTGAGAGTGACAAACACTGTATTTGTACAAGTGTCAGACACAAACTGAGCAACAACAGAAATACAATGGTTGATACATTGCCTAGTCATGTTAATGCAGATTGATCTGCCAACCAAAATTCTAACGTGAAATTAGCTTTCTGGACCAACTTGTGAGTAGCAAATGCTGTTTGAGAGTACATGTAGTTAAAGCATGAACAGATGCTGTTTGAGAGTACATGTAGTTAAAGCATGAACAGATGCTGCAAATAGCACATAACAAATCCAGTATATTGAACATACCGTTTATATATTATTAAAACATTTTCTTTTTACATGAGGTAGTACTAACATTAGAAAGGTCTATGTTGATCAGATACTTACAAGTCGTCAACATCCCTGATGAAGGTGAATCCTACAAATGGCAGGTGTTTGCCGGAGAAGTCCTTGTTAACCTTGAAGTCATCCAGGTTTGGCTGTGGTTTGACTTTCTCTACCTCCTCAAAGTTTGATGTGTCGTCCAGCCCGCTGATGGTGGGTACGAACGGAGGGGACGCTGCAGAGAGACACGCAGTGTTAGAGTACTGGCGTCATATGACAAGAATGTTACGTAGTTGGTTCTGAAGTACTGGTAGTGATCCTGGCTACTTACCTTGCTCCATGTCGGCCCAGGCGATGCCAGAGAAGAAGACGTGCTGACAGATGTCCGGCCATCGGAATCGCTTCCCTTGGTCTGTCAGCAGGTTCTTCATCAGATTCTGGGCGTTCCCGGACACATCGCTGGCATCGGGAAACTTTAACTTGTTCTGAAACACCAGGTACAACAGAAATTTCAATACTACTACAAAGAAAATGTGGCAAACCATACCTCTCTTCTCTCTCCGATACCAGTCCTTTAGCTAGCACTCCATGTGGACGGCAGACTTACCTTGTAGTCCATGATGTTGCTGTATGTTGTGACCATGGAGCCGTAGTCGTCTGTGAAGGGAGTCTTGCCATACATCATCTCGTAGGCGCAGATACCCAGTGACCACCAGTCCACTTCCACGCTGTACGTACGCGGACCTCGAGTGCTGTTCAGCGATGTCAGCAGCTCAGGCGCCACGTAGTCGGGCGTCCCCACCGGCATCCGAGACGAGACCTAGGTCAGGATGTGCAATATTATCTACACATGTCAAGATTAGGGTTGTCAGTCATCCATCTTTCAGCTATCATGGACATAATCACCATGCAAATGCTCAGCGTTAGAATAGAATAAGATAAAGTTTGGGGTTTTTTAAAACGTAAAGAAAAATAGTTTACCAGCATATCAGCCGACATTTTGGCAGCTGATCCAAAGTCTGCAAGCTTGATGTGACCTCCATGATCCAGTAAGATGTTCTCTGGCTTTATATCTCTGAAGAATCACCAGGAAGAACATGTTACCAACTACACAATCATATTATATATAATTATCTCAATTAGGTAATTGTTTAGTTATGAATGAATTAGTGCTTTACGTAGCAGAGAAAATATTTCACTCATATGCGATGACTACAATTACAATATTTGTTTAAGTAAGAATGTTTTCAAGCAATAATATGATAAAAAAAACAATGGTTGTTCGAAAACCCAGAAGTAATTTGAAAACATGGCCATACCTATGCACATATCCCATCCCATGAAGATCGTTGATAGCAACAGCTATTTCCGCCAGATAGAAACGGGCCATGTCCTCTTCAAATACGTCATCATGTCTGAAATGAATACATAAGTTTACAATTACAATTTACATCAATTAATTTCAAATACTTAAAAAAGTTTAATATGTTTGTGCTCATTGAGAATATTTGGAATAAGTTCTTGGATTTGTCAAACACTGAACAGTAACACACAGTAAATGCTAAGTGGTGTGACCTTGCAAGGAGAGACAAAAGGTCGCCGCCGGGGTGGAAGTCCATGACGAGATACAGGTTAGATTTGTCCTGGAAGGCGTAATGCAGTCGAGTGATCCAGCGGCTCACCGCTAGCGCCATGATGTCACGCTCCTCCTGATAGAACGAGATCTGCAAGAGAGAGAACTGGCATTGGTACTATAATCTGTGTTCAAAATTACTGCTGGTCTGGGCCATTTCACCCAATGCTAATGGCCAGTTTTTTTTGTAAACATTTATTAGTTGTATTATTATTTGGGCCAGTAAGTTTTAAAGGTAAGTTTATATCGATGACTATAATCATTTTATAGGCTTAATTATTAATAACAAAAATACACCTCCTCTAACATTTAGAATTCCGTTCTCAAATATTGCAGAATGCAGATGTTCTTTTCTATACATAACAAACACATATGTCAATATAATTTCTTCAAAGGTCAAGCAACACCGGACATTCTTATAAACTGTTCAATGACAAAAAAACAAGACACCTGCCTCAGGTTGTGACAAAATATCATTCTTCCTGATAACTTTCATTGCATAGACTTTCGCCAGCTTTTCTTCCTTGACCACTTGGACGATACCGAAATGACCACGGCCAATGATATTCTTCACCTCAAAGTCGGTGGCCTTAATCATCAGATCCTGGGCCTCGGACACAGCACTCTCGTCTACGAACATACAAAGTAAACACGTGGAAAATAGAACGAATTACATCTGTAATCTTTGTAAATAGGTGGCCCATCTTCAATTTAATTAATTCTACAATAAGAGAGTGAATATGGAGTTAAACGTCGCTGCAGGTATCTTTCACCCATTTGCAACGATTCTACAATAAAATACAGTCAAAATGAGAATAAATACTTTAAAGTATTAGTACATGTGTTGTAACTACAATAATTAATAGTGGTAACACTATTATGATGGACATAATATTTATGGAATTTAGTTAAATATTTTGACTTCATTGTGTACATTTCTTTGAGAAGACTGCCACTTGTTGGTTGCGAGCCAAGTTGTCATGGGAACATTCTTCATACAGTGACAAGAATCCGTCAAGTAGCCCCTCCTGGCTAAGAGACAGCGACTGTTGTTTGTCCGAGTTGTCATGGTGACTAGCACAGATCTTATACAGACTTTTCAGCCTAGTCCTCAGTGGGTCCTTCTCAGACATATTGAATCTGTAAGGAGAAGAAGTCAGGGTTAGTTTAATAACAACGCTGAATAGAAAACGGCTGAATTTAGATGCTGCATCCTATCATAGACACAATAGACACGTTTATGGTCAGGTAGTGTCATTGATACCTAATACACATTAGCGAAGCAATGACACTACACAGGCATACACATACTGGCCTAATGACCATATCAGAAAGTTTGGCAATCTACCAGTGCCCCTGATAGAACAAATAGAACACCTTTGTGCAATGTCATACTTTGAGTATTAACACCATCATTAGAATAAATCTGCGATGTCTAGACACCACCAGTAAAACTATTTAGTTGGTGTTTTCAAAATAGATCAGTTTAGTAGTAATCACAGAGTATTTGGTAGATAATTAATCAATTATATTTTGATAATCTTGTAACTTGATGACTTTTTTTTTTTTTTTTTTTGGTCATTTGTCCATGATGTCAATGTCAGGCGTGCATCCATGCATTGTAGTGATGATGGCGATGATTAGTGCTAATTGATCAAGTATTACTGATCACTACCAGGCCATAAATATAAAATCAGACTAAAATTAATTAGGATAAACAGCTGAAGACCAAAAAATAAAAAATAAACAAAAAACATACACACACAAACATGTTGTAAACCATGTGTAAACTGACAAATCATGATAATTTTAGAGTAGTGGTTAGCCTGGATGGTTACTGCCATGTTCACTGATCAATAGAGACTAGATTTCTTAGATAATCATTGTACAAATATTTATCAAACAATGCTAACGTTTTCCATTATTCTTGCCAATGTTGGGATCAGCTGTACATAACCAGTTGATAACTATTTATTATAACATGATTCTAAATGTGTTTCATACTAAACCGATTGCATTCTAAATCATCATGTTTTATTCTACTCACCGTAGATCAGTCAAAAATACTATTATGTATGAATATTTACAAACATTTTCTTTGAATGAACCGCGGAAGCGTAAATATTCCCAATTTCAAGTATCAACCAATGAAATTGCTTTTATGCTCACGAGCGCCATCTATGCAAGTATTCAGCCTCAGAGTGAAAAAGTATTTGTATCATAAATAGTATTCGAATAATGTATTTTCAGATATTTTGAATAGCCGTCTATTTTCTTTAGTATGAAATTCTTAACTAGTCGCCTTATTGAACCGACTGGACACCTCCCAATAATAACGCCTCCTTGTCTCCAACGTGAAGAGATTTAAATTAGTATTTATTATATTCGTTTGGATACAGAACCAACTACGCTTAGTGCGAATAGACGGTAGCCAGTCAAGAAGTTACGCATGCGCATAGATATCGACGGTACCGCTTCCGCCAGTAGCCATCCACATTTGTCAGCATGGTAGGCAATAAACATATTCTTTATTCACAGATAGCTCATTGATCATGCTGTATTGACTGTTGATTATCGATATAGATACTCTTGATTATGACGATGATTGAATAAATCCGAAAATTATGTCTAATCATAATGTTGCGATGGCTTTCTAAATGTCAAAATGCGCTATTTTCACTATATTCTCATTCGAGTAGATTTCACACTCTATGAAGACCATATGTTTACAAATAATTGAACGTCACATTTGAAATGATTATATAGATACGAAAAGGCGAACATTGAAAATATGCAACATAACGATATACACGGGAACAATACTGGAATTATTTATGACGACTAGTTTTAGATTTTACATTCCCCACCATCACGTAAAATCTGAGAGTAGCCAGAACTTTACCCTCTGATGCTCTGAAATCTAGACTTGCATAACTATTTATGGTAGGCCATGTTCATTGCTGTAGCATCATTGGAGGCACACAGTACATGTATGTGAAGTCAGTAATGACGTCACAGGCATTCTTGCTCTGTTTTGTACAAAGTATGAAACCCATTTAGAATCATGTGCCAATTATAATCCCAAAATTTGCAAGAATAATGGAAAACGTTGGCCAGCTGTTTGGCCTGTGTTTGATAAATAATTTTACAATGCGACAGAAAATTCCAAGTTGTTCAGAACATTCTAATGTTCGCATCTGGCTCCACATCAAACAGGACTATTTGTGTGAGACTATTGTCTTTCTATTGGCCTGCTGTTTATGAATGTGTGTTTGATGTTGCAGAGGCCTATGATGCTCCACGGACACGAGCGGTCCATAACACAGCTCAAGTACAGTCGCGAGGGAGACTTGGTGTTCTCGGCAGCTAAAGATCAGGAGCCGAACGTGTGGTTTTCTCTCAATGGAGAACGACTGGGAACCTTCCAGGGCCACAATGGTGCAGTGTGGTGCATTGACGTAGATTGTATCCTTCATAACTACTGCAGTGTTCTTTTGCAATTTTACTGTCCTGTAAATTTTACATTTTTGTTGTCTTATTCTGTCAGAAACAAAGGTCACAAGTTTGAAACTGCCCCAGAAACAGCAATCAGTGATTGTAGAAGTTATCTTTCCTATTTATTTTTTATTTTATTTTTTGTAGATTGGAATTTAGAGCCATTCTTTTACTTGTATCATAGCTTGTCAGTTTAGGCCAGGAGGAAAGCCACAAATCTGTAGCACTGAATGTGGCAGTACTGGCTGGTACACAAGCCAAAGTTGATAACCTGCCCACAGTACCTTGACTGCGCATTATATTATGATTGCATCAGGATTTGTACCCAGGACCCAGCAGTATGCACTACTAGCATTTCAGATTTCATCCTGTCTTAAATAAATGGATATAAACATTAATAATATTGAGGATATAAACATTAATAATATTGAGGATATAAACATTAATAATATTGAGAGTGGGTTTATATAACACACACAAATGAAAATAACCCAACCTTTATTGTAAAACTATTGCATGATGGTAGTGACCACATGTAGACGGGTAATCATATTATTAATTTCCTTGACCACTGTCCAGGGACCAGCACCAAGGTGTTGACAGGGGCTGCAGACAACACGTGTCGGCTATGGGATTGTGAAACAGGTAGCTATACATATATACTACATTAGATGTACTTGACAGCTGTCACCACTATTATTTCTGTTCAATTCTTGCTTTCATAATGGGAGGGAACATTTCACAGTAATTACAGAAAAAAAGTTAATGTGATATGTATTCATTGTCTTGCATATTTGATTAAAAAAATATATAGGCTAAATTTCTTTCCAAATCAAATAAATGCCTAGATCATTTGATAGGTTAATAATTTTCTGTTTCAGGTAAAACTGTGAGCACGTACGAAACCCGTACAGCTGTCAGATCATGTGGATTCTCCTACAGTGGAAATATGCTCATGTATACAACAGACAAAACCATGGGTTTTTCCTGCGAAATCAAAATCTTCGATATCAATCAGTGTAAGTATCTGTTGTAATGTTGTTTCACAAGTCAGTCAATGTGTGTATGATGTTATGAATAATATGTCAAACGGTGCATGTTGTCTATTTCAAATCTTTCCCCATTTCCCTTTATCATCAAGTGAAAACTCAGTAATAAATATAACTATTATCTCACAACTGGCCACATATTTCTGCAACACATGTCCACGGTGTTGCAAGGCAATGTTAACTTGTGAGTTATGTTTATGCTATTGATCTACAGCTACAGATGAGTCATGTTAACTTGTAAGTTATGTTTATGCTATTGGTCTACAGCTACAGACGAGTCATGTTAACTTGTGAGTTATGTTTATGCTATTTGTCTACAGCTACAGACGAGCCATGTTAACTTGTGAGTTATGTTTATGCTATTTGTCTATAGCTACAGACGAGGCAGTCATTGAGATTCCTATCGATGGGTCAAAAATCACATCTGCCATCTGGGGCCCGAATGAAGAATGTATCATCACAGGGCACGAGAACGGGGAAGTGTGTCAGTATGACCTAAAGGTAGGTACACCTGTACAGTATGACCTGTCTTGTTCAGATAAGTAATGATACTAGTTATCCTGCATGGCAATGATGATTGGGACTTGCCCTATCTGATCTCTGCTGAGAACTCCCAATATAGATCCTCAAATATCTGAGCCATGCTTTAGATGCAGTATTTATTGTAAAAATCAACATGTTTTTTTTCTTTATCATATACCATCTACCATTTCTTATAGATACTTGATCAGACATTTCACACTAGATTTGTTGTGCCCTTTTATTTGACCTCTTAAGATACATTTTCCTTATGACTGATTGTAGCAATATTGCCACATTGTGGAACTTGACAACACTACTTAGTAATTATGATCTGTCCTATGTAATCCATAACGAGTGCTCCCTAAAATAGTAATTACAGATTTAATGGAAACTATTCATTGATGAAAATATTTTTATGATTTCAGACCGGAAACAAGGTGAACTCAGTGAAAGAACACACAAAGAACATTAATGATATACAGTTATCAAAAGATGGAGCCATGTTTATCACAGCTTCAAAAGACACATCAGCTAAGGTTTGTATTCTGAATAGTCTGTTTGCAGACGGTTTTGGTGCAAAGTGTGTACGTGTATGGAACAGTTATTTTTTCATGGTTTGTGATAAAAGTCTAAAAATACCAGATTTACAGCAATTCCTAACATATTGTAGAACATATAGTCCTCTCTTGCGCCCAACACGATACATAGGTCTTCCAAGTTGTCATCTACAAGTAGGTTGTGATTCAGTCGCTGAAATCCTGGTGGTGGCTTGCAGAAATTATTCAATAAGAAATCAAGTTATGTCATATATGATGTGTCATTTTTCATATTTGTTTTTTTACCTTTTCTTTTTCAGTTATTCGATACGAAAACATTTGAATTCATGAAAAGTTACAAGACAGAACGTCCCGTCAACTCGGCCTCAATATCTCCAATATATGACCACGTAAGTAGAGCATTTGAAATATCTTTTGTTGTATTCCACGAGGGCAAGGATGTATGTATCTTGAACCAAACATGATTATTTTGAAAGTATTTATCTTGTCTGTAAGGGATGTTGGCTGTGACGTAAAACAATAATTCACTCACTCACTGTAGAGGATGGGTTTGAATTGGGGTAACAAATTTAACTTTGACTGTACAATTATTTTTGGTCAGAGGTTTCATTGGGTCCATGTTTCCTGTACGACTACACACATCTATGTTTCAGGTTGTGGTGGGTGGTGGTCAGGAAGCTATGGATGTCACAACCACATCCACGAGGATCGGAAAGTTTGATGCTCGCTTCTTTCACCTGGTGTTTGAGGAGGAGTTCGGGAGAATAAAGGGTCACTTTGGGCCAATCAACAGCGTTCAGTTCCACCCAGATGGGAAAAGGTATTTCATTGGATTATCTAAAGATACCCAAATAATGTGAAATGCGCCAAGTACTCTTTTTCCAAGAATGTTGAGTAGCTATAAAGCAGTTCTTGTAAACGAAGTGCATGGAAACGATAGCTTTATTTTATCTATGTGATTGAATTTTCTTGTAAATAGCCAACTAATTTGATGTATTATGATGCCATGTTGTGCCACTGTTTATAATGCTGACGTATACTTTCTTTTCAGTTACACAAGTGGAGGAGAAGACGGTTATCTCAGAATACACTTTTTTGATCAATCATACTTCGACTTTAAATTTGAATGGTAGTAATGTGTATGTACGTACGTTTTCTCTGTAAAAAGCTGTCTGTAAGATTAAAAATATATGTAAAATTTATTGTCTTGTTTTCTTCCATTTGTTATTAATTCTAATATCGATTATTCTGGTCTGTGGTGTATATTTGACGATGTTTTTCTTCATCTGTACTCGGGCAGTGGTATTTTACACCAACTTCAACATACTGTCACAAACAATTTGAACATGATGTGCTATATAAGTATTTGCATAGCACAAAAATCCAGCATAGCTCTGCTCAGATATACGTTTTGTGAGTCTTTGAGTAAACTAAACAGGAAAGATAGATTAAAAACTGTTTGTATCCTAGTCAATTGGATAGGTGTATTTGATCTAGGGATATGTTTGGATCGGCCGATTATAACTTCTGTAGCCACAACTTGAACAGTGGGCATGGTCACTTCTTAATTGAGGCTGGCACATCCTATTTCAGAGATTAATTGCATGGTGCTCAACTAGGAGCTAAGTATATATCTATCACAGATGGGAAAATATTGATAAACTAGACATTCATGAAAGTAGCATCAAATTATTGCTAAAGCAACATGTACATATAACTAGTGGGAAAACATGAAAACAAACATTGGAATATCACAGAATGTACAAGTATCATTGATACTAGTTTCATCACAATGAACTAACGGTAAAACTATTGGCCATCATTAGATGTGTTCAAACCCAAGTCATACATTGTACAGTTTACTTTGCCGTAATTATTATCTATTTTAACCATTCATTCTGATTAAACTCTTCAGAATTATGAGAGTACTACAAGAATTATATGGTATATAGATTTGACTCATTATAGGGGATTAAGGAAACCACTGCCAACTTGTATTAGTATTGTTACAGAAATAATATTAATAAATATGAAACATAATTATGTTCCAAGAATGGAATATTGAAGTCATTCAAATGAGATATCTTCTCATAGATGTTGCTGAAATCTATCAACGATAGAATTATACTGCAAGCCAAATAGTCCCAAACTTTAAAACACTCCATCAAAGATATTTCCATGAACTTCTGGCATTGGTTCATTGTTGCCTGCACTGTAAAGTAAAATGAATACATCATTGACAACATATAGACATGGCAACAGACAATTGTGATTTCAGCAGAAAACAAGCCCTGGGTGGCCCCAAGATTACGAAACGTTCTGAGAATGATTTCATACTCAACTCAGAATTTTGTCCATGAAACGTCATGTGACATCATAGCCTGAGTATGCTGTGAGTCTAGGGTTATGACGTTTTATGAACAAAATTCTGAGTGAGTATGAAATCGTACTCAGAAAAGTTTTGTAATCTCGGGCCTTGGTGTCTAAAAGTGTACTAGAGCTAGTTTCACAGTATCCTGGCCAACTGCCAGGGAAGATGAGAGTGTTTGTTGGCGGCATGTGGCATTTGGTACAGACATTGTATTGCTTTTCTATAGAGACTAGAAGCACACGTCTCATCAAAACACTTACCTGAAGATTTGGAAGAAACTGGAAGAGTTTGTTGGAGAAAGAGGCCTGTTGACCTGTGTGTTGACTTGTGTGTTGACCTGTGTGTTGACATGGTCACTTGATATATCAACTGCCTGAAGAAATGGAATTAAAATGTTCAAACATGTAACATTGAATTCCATGTCTAAGAGCAAGTTGACATGACAATGTGTACATAACAAACGTTTTGATGTCAGCTGAGTCTACAGGTATAATACATAATGTGTTTGATATTTTTCTGAAGTTAGAAGTATGAAAGAAATTCTAACCATGCATTGAAATTTCATATCTCGATGATGCTGTGCAAATATATTTGTAATAATCTTGATAATGGATCCAAAACTTTAATATTACTGATATGAAGTTCTCTGTACGCATCGATCTCTGTATCATGTAGTGTTGTGAATTCGTACTTTCAAACACTATTCAATTTAAATTTAGCACAAAAATATTAATAATAAGCATTATTTTACAATTGGAGAGGGGCCGGTGGTAGCACAGTAAGGGGTTCGGAACCATAGGTCCCAACCCGGGGGCCCGGCATCAATGTTCGCGAAAGTTACATTTCTGATGCAATATTGATAGGTTGTGCTATCTGTAGATGTCATCCTTGGTCTGTCAATACCAACCGGTGCTCACAGGTATACTGCAACATCAGCACTATGGATGTTACAGTTTTCTCTTGTTCTAAATTGACGTCGTGATATTAGTGAAATAATCTAGAAAGCGACTCTAAACCCCTAATATAAAGAAAATATATATTTAAAAAATGGGAAGAACAAAACCTTTGCTAGAGATGTAAGACTTGATTCTGCATCAGTCGTCTCATTCTCCTTGGATAGTCTGGATAGAGATTTTGGAGTGCTGCACAACATAAACATATTTAGTACAACACTAGTCGAAAACTGATTGTACATTATGAACAGTATTTGTACCAATGACACACATTTTAACCAATATTTTCAACATTGTCAAGTTATGGGTTTTTATATTATATGATCGCTTTTAATTTACTTCTTTTACCTCAATAATCTGGAAGATATTTACCCTATTTCACGGTTTTCTTTCACTCTCTTGAACAATGGTGTCTTGCATCGAGGGTTGGACTTTGGACTTGATGGAGAGGAGTCCGAGTCTGCAACCCAGGCGACGACCTGCCCAAATCTGTGTCTGGAGGTCGAGGTGTTCCCAGGGTCATTGTAGCTACCCGTCTTGACCTCCGATATGTCAGGAGTGACTGGGGTTTTAGCCGACTGGGAGCAATGGGTCCGGGAGTTGAGACTGTTGTGGGGCACTGATCGTAGAGGTGGAAGTGAGTCGTACTCCTGACTCATGGACTCTCCAGCCAGACACAGCTCATCATCACTGGAATCATAGTCATATGTTCAACACTCCTTCATCGATAACCTTAGTCCAGAATCCAGATTCCTACTGCATCATTTGCATTCAACTATATCGCATAGCAGAAGCATTATGGAGATGAAGCAACTTTGTCTACCACAACCATAAACACTATATTCCTTAATGTTATTAGTAATATGTGAAAAGCATCAACATGGTAGGTTTTGTATTCTAATGATTAGCTGAATAATATTGTTCATAGTCATGTAAACACATGTAATTAAATTGCTAAGATCAAATAGTGCATTATTAATCGTGTAGCAACAAAGTGAAACATTTTGAAAACGAATTGTTGCATACATTTCAATTACTGCAATATGATCTATGTAACTTTTATAATACAGTATAAAAGCAACTGTTGATACAATTACAGGAATATGAATTTACATAACCATGTACTACCGTAATATTCCATGGTATTGCAGCTACACTCGAGCAACATATCAATTCATCATATACACGCTTGAATACAGTAAGTATTCCATAACTTTATAGTTACCTATGTGTAGTTGTGACTAAGTCTGTGGAGCTGTTCTCCACACTGGTATTTGGATGCGCGTACAGTTGAAGACTTTGTTGTGGATGGCTGTATGGTGAATATTCCGAGTTGCATTGACTCTGGTTATTCACAGAATACGTAGGCCTACTGTGGAGGTCATCGGTGCTCTGGGATCCTGAATTAGAAACATCAGTCTGGTCACTGTCTAGTATGCTAGGTATACAGGAATAATAATGAGGCTGTCTATATAAGACTATTTCAGATATTAAACCATTATGATCACCATCTTTACTATTGGTTTGTTGGCATCCTGGATAACATACTATACCACATAGTGATATACAGTATAAATGGTGAAATCAAAGTTGTAACTCTATACATGGATTGGATGTAGACATTATGAATCTTACAGCACTATGGTCCTGTAGAACATCAACCTGGGCTCTTCTGTATGAAATGTCATAACTGAAAGATAATCTCAACTCAAATCTTGGCCATATGCTACACCATCACTATGGTTGGAGTTGAGATTTCCTTCGAGATGTCGATTCATACAGGAGATTCCTGGGGCCCATTCCACAGAACAATCATAATGTTACGAGAGTCATAACTCTTATATGTTAACAAGGAATTGCGACACTCGTAGCTCTACGATCGTTCAATGGGGACCTGGGCTTGATTCCACATGTCTCATCCTGATATTGCCAAATACTTCTTAACATGTACTGTTATATACTACAAGCAAACATGTACCTTGCTCCACAAGGGTCTCTCTGTATCTTTGGTACATGGCGAGCTCAGGCCAGCCCTCCTGAGACCTGCTGACAGAAGTTGGCCGAGACTGCAGTGACATGGTCTGCTGAACATCGACATTGTCCATACTGTCGTCAGACACAAACACATCCTCTATATCTGAGAAGGATTCCGTGTTGCTGGGGAACTGTCTTTGTCCTTGGACCGATTCTGAGACTGGGGTGACGGTTTTCTGTGCTAATTGGGCAGTACTATAAGGATGCCTCGCTCTAGTATTTTGAAGATTCACTGGTGTATGTGCCTGCAGTGTACTTGCTTGGTAGCTATGACGATTCCTTTGGTTGTAGCTCTCGGGATTCTTGCGCGTGTTACTCGGGGAATTTCTAATCATGTTGCTGGGGAAATTTCTAACCATGCTGCTTTCAGGATGGCAGCGTTTCATTGACTGAAACTGACGTTCTTCCATATCAGTGTAGCAGTCTCTACTTGTGCCATGTTCAAGCTGGGCGTCACCTTTATCTTCAGACAGATCCCAGTCATCTAGATCGGGCAGATCGTAGTCATCGTTGGGGAACGAAGGTCTCTCGTCAGGTGCTGCTTCAATCCTTCGACCTGCCACTCCGTACCTGAACACAGGAGCACTCGTTGCAGGGTTCCTCGAGTGGATGGGGTCACACTCTGGCTTGGGAGAGACCAGGTCAATGTAGACATCGCGTCCTTGGTCGGAATATGAGTCCTGCTGGTGGTAGTCTGTACTCTGCATGGATGCAGGTCTTTGGTATACAAACTGTTGTAGACTGCGACTTGGTGGCATCTCTCCAAACTGCGGTTAGCAAGATGGATTATGGTTAAAGAATACAAAAGGAATTAAGTGCATGTAATACATATATTTGATAATTGTACATTAAAATCAAATACATGGTAGTTATTCAATAATATTTTCTTGTATGCATTGTAGATATGATCTATTAGCTTGTACATGATATTGAAAGAAAATGAAAAATATTTATTGGAATATGTTTTCAATATTACAAACATTTAGTATGCAATTTGAACACTCTATCATGGTCAGTAACTATCATTCATGATCATATTTATTTCTATTAGATTACAGATATTAGACTACAGATTAGATTACAGACAGTCTCATTAAAATGAGATCCGAAACTAATGCTTAAACAGATATATATGACACTCGCTTCGTAAACGGTCTCAGAAAATTGCCATACAAAACCTGTTCAGATGAACCCTGACCGCAGCCGACAGCAGCCAATCACAGCCTCGCCTAACGAAACCTCGGGACGGTTTACAAACTTTCTGCACCGTTTGACATGTTTGTCGGTGTCAGGAGCTGGTACATTCGGAATTTACCGATATGTATAACAGGACACTTTCCGAAGCTCGCTGAGAGCCACTCGTCCCTTTGCGTACGAATGTGTAGATTCTAGCAGCCGATCGTTTTCTTTTGACAACATGCTTTTCAATCATGTCATCTTTGACACCAAAGATCTGATTTTAATGAGATTGAATTTGGGTCCATATTTTGGTGAAAAGTGCATTTTCATCAAGTGTTATATCAAAGATTACAATACTGAGGATGCTGCAATTTGTGCAATCCATTGTCAGGACTATTGTTATTAGGCTTCATGCATTTCACTTAATATATGTTTTACTACAACGTGCTAGATTCCCAATTTTAATCAGCCCACTGTTGAAAATAAATACAATGATTACGATGTTATAATTAGCAGAATCCATTGTCAAGGCTACTGTTATTAGGTTTCCGGAATATGAGGTATGCATTTCATTTAAGAAATATTTTACATGTTAAAAATCAATCCATGTTCAATTTTGGTCCGCCACTTTTGTGGTTCTTAAAAAGTGAATTTTCATGACGTGATTATAATTATATCAAAATCTACAATTACCCAGGATGTTGCAATTTGTAGAATCCATTGTCGGGACTATTATGGTTCATGTATATCAGGCATGCATTTCACTTAATAAAATGTAATACAAGATGTATGGCCCATATTCCAGAAACCTAATAACCGTAGACCTGACAATGGATCCTGCTAATTTCAACATTGTAGTTATTGAAATATCATGTCCTGAAAATGCACTTTTCATTAAAATGTGAAATATTCGTAAAAATATTGACCTTTGGGTCAGCCCAGGGGGCATATGCAGAGCATATTCTTCTTTTCATACGATATATTATTTTCAAATAAATAAATAACTTTTAAGCATTATATAGTTCTATTTTGCCATGTAATGGGTGCAAAATTCATGTAGGAACATTAAGCAACAAATTTACTTCAGTATTATGAGTGGCCATAATATTTCATGTACACATATATTTGTTTGCTGTCATAAAGATAATCCGGCAAATACACAAGTTCTATATTTATGCCTATCCCATCGGATTTCTATACTGGCTTCTTGTAAACATGGGAAGCCAGGAACATACGTAAGTATAAGTGTAAGTACTGCTACACACTTGAGTACATAGTGATAAGTCCACCAGACTGGCTTAGCACTTAGATGAACTTAAAGGCTTGTGTCATTTTTGTAGTCGGAGAGTATCGCGATTACACATTTCTTGATTTCCATTGAGGATATACATATGTAGGCCTATTCCCTATGATTGTTTAAGCAATTTTCATAGTTGGTGATAACAAATTTCTTGATTTTAATCAAGGACATATTCCCATCTCAAAGATTGATTAATGATATATTCCCTTGCTTACATTATGTTTTGGAAATTGTGTTACCATATAGTCACTCATGATTCTATTTTGCCCATTTGAATGATTTTTTAGTGTAGAAATAAAAACAGCAGAAAAATCACCCATAGTGAACTACATGGACCCCAACTTCCGCATTACACGAGGGTGCACTGTATTTAAAAAAAATCCATAAATGCCAAGTTGAATATAGGATATTCAAGCTTTTTTTGCTCAAATATCATGTTTATCTCATCATGGAATGGGAGAGTCAATATTGAAATACAAGGCTTCGTTTCATGAAAGGGGTGTATATTTACAGCGGACGTAAATGACGTAATACAATCAACGAAAATGACGTAATAAAAGCAAATCATATATTATATCCCCTTTAAAGGCATAATATCACAGATATTTATGGTTGTTTTGGACTAGTTCTTAGCTATAACTGCAAAGTATATTCACTT